>PUFA01000506.1:237500-278342 GCA_003508835.1 Eonycteris spelaea | reverse complement strand
TAAAAAAGAATTACTCTGACATTCCAAGGGTATGTTATCTTAGATGCAAAAATACAATAAATGGGTTCACTTAAGGTAATGATTAACCTTTGTCAGGAAAGCTACAGGCCCAGGATGTGACCTCCTTTTTGTTAAAAATTTTTATGTTCAGACCATCTTTTGGTCTCTGAGGTTGTAGGGACTGCCATACTGGCCTCCTATGAGTTTGTCAAGTTTAGTGTGTGGCCTTTATTTATTTATTTTTGTTCATATATTTATTGCACCCTTTTTGTGGATACTTTTTATGTCCAAAGAGTTATTCAGTACTACCAGAAATAGTTACTGCTTGTCCTAGTTGAAACTTAACAAGATATTTGAATTTTTTTTTTTTAGCTCTATGGTCAGAAGCAGGTAAAATTGGAAACTGATATTCAGAGCCTGATTGGAACTTAAAAAAAAAAACCGAAAAAACAAAAAACAAAAAACAAAACTTATCCTTTAAGCAAAATGAAACTATATGAAACTATGTACCCAGAGGGAAATAAAAACATTCCAAAGACAGACAGCTTTTAATCTAGAATATAGATCATTTGATTTCCATCTTAGTTTAAAATGTTCTCTCTGTTATAAAAAAGCAAATTGAAGATAAGGTAGCTGGATAGGTGGGTTAGCCTCTAAATAACATTCAATTTAGAACTAAATTAGAAGAGGTTAAAAAAAAAATCCTTGTCTTACAAATTGAGTCTTTACATGAACAGAAATGTGTTTCTAGAAGCAATTTAAAGTCTACCTATTCTTTTTGCCAACCCCCAAGCATCCGTTATTTATCTCATAAGGTTTGTAGATATTGTAAAAGATTGGAACTTAGGGAACAAAAGTCCTCTTGGTGGAACTTTTTAACCTCAAACTAATTTTGAGATTTCTTAGAGGTCCCTGGGAGTTCTCAAAAGATTTGTCTCTCACCTGGTAGAATGTTAAACAGATTAGGTTTATTTCACACCTAAAAGTACATGGGGAGCATTATTAAATAAGAAATAAAGATGCATCCCTGTAGAGGTGGAGTGTGGGTCCCAGGCCTGGCTGGTCCCAGGTCAGGCTGTATCCAGGCTTGTGGCTAGAAATAGGACCCCAGATTTAGAATGTTAGATTAACATATTAGGGCACCTGCACCTAACTTAAGTAAGTATGATTCAGCTTATTGTATCATGCATGTGTGGCAGAATGCCACTATTATTATCTGACATATATAAAACCCATGTGGTCCTTGGAGAAACAGAAAAAGCAGAAGCAGAAGCGCACTCCCACAATAGAACTGCACACCCTGCAATAGAAGCGCGGTCCCCGTGATAAAGTTGGTGCCTGTCGTTTCATTCTCATGTTGGCCCTTCCTGCGTTCTTTCAACTGGGCATTTCACCACTGAAACCTTCCCTTCTCTATCATCTGGGCGCTGACACTTGGCATAGTTGGCAGAATAAGATGTGTTTGGCCCCCAACGCTCCCTGGGTGGAGGACATGTGGCCCCCCACCTCCAGTAGTATCCTGTGGCTGCATTTCTGGCTATGGACACCCCCGAGGATAGAGATGGAGTGAAGCCATGTCTGGAAGATATCTGGAAAGCCCTGGAGATGTTGGAGCCAGATGTCCTGACCACTCACCAGGAGGCAGTTAGTCCAGCAGCCTGGATGTTACTGGTGGTACTGTAGCAGGCCAGCCTGAAGGTTCAGTATCAGGCTCAGAGGGTGCAGGAGCTGCAAATCTAGGAAAACATGCTGTAAAAAAGGTGGCTGGTGGTAGTGGAATGCATGCTGCAAGGCCCTGACAGGTCACTACCATCGTCCAGGTTTGGGAGCCTGCTGGCAATAGAGCATCAGGCACAGCTGGTGATATGGAAGCAGGTTGAAATGGAACAACCATTGGCCCTGGGGAGCAAGCTGGCAGCACCTCCCAGACTACAAACATTCCACCTTGATCCAGTACAACTCTGGGACCTGATGAAACAGGTATGACAGAGAGCCGGGAGATGGTTTCCGGGGTGGCTGCTGCAGCTGTGGGATGACAGGGCTGAAGGGACAGAATTATCTCTGGAAGAGATGGCTCAGCTGGCCTCTGTAATGGCGATACTGTCCCTCAGGCAGTGCCTCCAGAATGTGGAGCATACGGTGTGGGGTGCAGACAATTACTCCCTGATTAACTGGCTCATGCCTGCTGCATGGACATTGTGGGCCCACCAGGGTGAGCTACCAGAGACAGTGAGCAGATGGACCACATACTTAGATCTGGTCCAGATAATTCGGGAATTGGGCATGTGACAGATGATGTTTCGTGCCCAGTACACAAACTCCAATGAAGAAGTATTTACAACCCATATGAAGGACTTGGTTTTGACTTTTGGCCCGGCTGGTACTTTTGGCACTATGGTGGCACTACCAGCCCCTTACCTGAATAGGCGGATCCACAAGGTGATGTCCGCTATGGCTAGGTTGGGGCATATGGAAGTGTAACACAAGGAGCGTTCCACCCAAGTATGCACCCTACCGCCCGTCACACTCCCAGAGCGACTAGTGCATGAATGGAGGCATGGCTAAAAAGCAGGAGTGGAGCCAGCCCCCAGCCTGTTTGGTGGTGAAAGTGAGTCGCAGGCAAATGTGCTTTGATCTCCTCGTGGCAGGGGTAGCTGCAGAAAAGATTGAGCAGCAACCTAACAAAGTGCTGCTGGCACTGCGGAATCAGCTGTGCCCTGACCAGTAATTCACTCTTATTCCTGGGAAAGTCACAACTCTTGAGGTGCAGCTGGCCGATTATCTCCCTGATCAGAGATTCGCCCCAGGCACCCGGTTGGTGGGAGAGCCAGTTGACCTGAGGCCCTGGGAGCTGAATGAGGTTATGCTGTCCGGCATGCTGCCTTGCCAAATGTCACGGACGTTTTAGACCAGTTGTCACATGAACTTGGATGATACCATTATGTGGTGAACTTAGCAAATGCCTTTTTCTCCATTGCCATAGCTCCAGAAAGTCAAGAACAGTTTGCCTTTACCTGGGAAGGATGACAGTGGACATCCCTCGTCCTTCCCCAGGGCTATCTGCACAACCCTACCCTGTGCCATGGTCTTGTGGCTCAAGATTTAGCTACGTGAAAATGGCTGCCCACAGTGCACTTGTATCATTATGTTGATGATATAATGCTAACCTCTGATTCTCTTACAGAACCAGAAGCAATGACGACTGGCCTGTGAGAAGCTCTTGCTGACTGGGGTTGGGCAGTCAATGAGGACAATGACCAGGGACCTGTCAAATTCTTGGGAGTTGTCTGATCTAGTAAGACAAAATTAATGCCAGAGGCGGTGATGATAAGATACAGGCATATCCCCAACCAGAGCCTGTGAAGCAGCTCCAAACCTATTTGGGACTGCTGGGGCTTTGGAGAGTGTTCATCACTCATTTGGTCTCCTTGATGAGACCCCTGCACTGTCCAGTGTGACGGGGTGCCCAGTGGGATTGGACTGCTGAGATTAAAGAGTATTTTAAGGCTACAAAACAAACTGCAACACAAGCCCAAACTCTACACGTAGTAGATCCAGCCCTCCCATTGACGCTTACAGTGCAGGTGGATGATACAGGGTTTGGATGGGGCTTATGGCAGAAGCGTGGTCTCCAGAAGGTACCAACAGGCTCCTGGTCCCAATTGTGGAAAAGCGTGGAAGCATGATATTCTCTGATACACACTGAAGTGTGGTATTCTCTGATAGAGAAGCAACTGTCTGCCATATATGTAGCCCTTCTGGACAGTGAGGCTATCGCTGGCCCTAATCCCGAAACTGTGCAGTCCACATACCCTCTGAAGGGGCAGCTGTGGTCCTGGGTGAAGATTCCCTGTATGAGTAGGGTACACCCCTACCCTGTCCAAGTGGAGGGGTGTACCTGGAGCAGCGGAGCAGTTCTCTGTGAGACCCCTGTTAGGTGAACTGTACTCCCTATAGGGACCAGTGAAATTTCAAGCAAAGCTCCTGGTGGAGCCTGCTGAGCCAGGAGACTCAGTCAGCAAGAGCTTCTCACAGGCCAGTCGTCATTGCTTCTGGTTCTGTAAGAGAATCAGAGGTTAGCATTATATCATCAACGTAATGATACAAGTGCACTGTGGGCAGCCATTTTCACGTAGCTAAATCTTGAGCCACAAGACCATGGCACAGGGTAGGGTTGTGCAGATAGCCCTGGGGAAGGACGAGGGATGTCCACTGTCATCCTTCCCAGGTAAATCCCTATGTAGAGGGTCCGGCTCCCATCCCTGAGGATGTCTGGTACACACATGGCTCGTACCATGGAACAGGTAATGAAATGATGTGGGCCACCATTGATCTGGGCACAAGCACAAGTTGTAGTGTCATAATGTCCCTGGTGTGCTGCACCCAGAGAGACAGGGGGTAAAGAGTACCCCGGGGAGGGGGGGATGTCCCATGGGTTTAAGCCACTCCAGGAATAGCAAGTGGATTATGGGTCCAGGGTAGCTTCCTCTGGGCCAGATCTTGTGCCATGACCTTGTAGGGATGAAGTGTGGGTCCCAGGTCTGGCTGGTCCCAGGTCTGACTGTCACCTAGGCTCATGGCTAGGAAGAGGACCCCAGATTTGAATATTATAATATTGTAGTAGGGTTCCTGCACCTAAAATATGTAAATATAAATCAGTTTTTGTATCACACGTTTGGCTGAATGCCATATTGTACTGTGATATATGTGGAGCCCATGCGGTCTTCAAGGGAACAGAAGAAGAGCAGGAAAAAAGCAGAAGCAGAAGCATGCTCCCTGCAATAAAGTTGGTGCCTGCCATTTAATTCTCATGTTGGCCTCTTGTGAATTCTTCCATCTGGGTGTCTCACCACTGAAACCTTCCCTTCTTGATCACCTTGGCACTGACACTGTTCCTTTCTTGAAATGTGCTTCAATAAATCTTACTTTTCCTAAACTTCTCTGATCTGTAATTCTTTATTGTACCAATGAAAAGAACCAACGTCCCCCTCAGTGCCACTGGGACATTTGATTTGGATTGCCCCTACAGTAACACTTCCATCACCATATATTTGATCCCCTTTGCCCTTATCTACACCCCCTCACTCTCCTAAAACAGTTTTAACAGTCAGCTGCCACAAACTTCCCCTCCACTTTCAAATGAAGTCTGTGGTGAGGTTTCCCACTGACTTTTGGACACCAGGACATTCCTCCTCCGCCCCCAAAAAATGTTTATGTAAAGAAGCTTCATCAAATCCTGCAATTTTTTGACGCACTAAAGCACTGCCCTTTCTCTTTTAAGCTGGTATATCTATATCCTTAACTACAGCTATTTGAGGAGTCACTCTATTTATTCCCTGTTCCTGAATGCGTATGAAAATAAACTTTTCTCATGTTAAATCTGTCTATTGTCAATTAATCTGCAGCCCTCTCCTTTACCATCACTTTGACTTAGGTTGGTAGAGTAAAAGTTTTCCTTCCAACACTCTTCTAAAGATAATGCCACACTCTTCTAATTATCATTCATCTATAATATAGTTTATATTTACTTTGCCAAATTAATATATGCATATAATTACAGAATTATATTAAAAAAGAGCTTAAATTTAAAGCACATTCTCCTCCAGTTTTGTATAGTTTTTCCTTGAGGAGGATCAGAAACTGTTTGAGTTAACGCACAATGCAGTGAGTATACATGTGACATATTACTGAATCGTGTGCACTTGAAACTTAAATAAGTTTATTAACTAGTGTTACCACAATAAATTTAATAATTAAAGGAAACTTCATGAGTTGGGAGGTATACTTGATTTTGTTTAAAATACAAATTTGAAACAAATGGTAAAAAAAAAACCATAGGGATCTAATGCACAGTAAAATGAATACAGACAACAGTATTGTACTATAATTATGTAATGTGATAAATATTGATACAATGGCAATCATATTACAATATATAAAGTAACATGTCGTACATTTAAGTTTACACTATGTTATATGCAAATATATTCAATTAATTTTTTTGAACAGTTGGCAGGAGAAATGAATGTAAACAGGAATGTTATTTTATATCTTTAAGTTTTTAATATTTATTTCTATTAATGTCCTGAAGGTACACATGAGGTTTTTAGGTCAAAGAGATTTATTATATTCACAGTAAGATCAATAGCCAGAGTAACGCTGTAACATCAGAACCTCATGTTCAGCAACCCAACAAAGTGACTCTAATGAGAGCCAAAATTTTTTCCTGTGCTTACAAAGAGCAAAAAGACTGTTTTCCCTCTCTTTTTTGACAGTGTCTCTTTGGAGACATAACAGGAAGTAACCTTAATTTAGTCCTTTGGTATGTAAATATATGTCTTCAAGGGCCAAATAAATCCATTGTCTTCAGCTTTTAAAACCCAGAGATGTCTCCAAGGTACTGGCTTAATCCCCCTCTTGAAATGTAAACACATACTCAGGAGTTAGGTAAATCTCTTTGGAGTTCTCACTATCTATACAGTCATAAATTATCTTCCAGGGCTTGCTATTAGCCCCCAAATTAAATTACATTGAAATTTGTTAAGAAATCTCTGTGTAGAAATATAAAAATATTTCCTCTATAAACCCACAATCTCTAAACAATATGTAATTTATTTAAAATAAAAAACTGTAGATAACATTTATTAGTGAACTAGTAAAATAGACAAAAATTTATAATAGTCTTCATTTTCTTCTCTCATTATCTTAATATAATTTCATTACTATTTTAAGTTTCTGCACTACTTTTTTGCCTATAAAATATAGCCAGTGTCCCTTTATTCTCAGTGTAAAAAAAATTGAGATTAGTGATGCTACACTTCTCGCCAACCCTTCTCTTCACTCTTACTTACCAAACTATACATTTACTTGTGAATTTTTAATGTTGAGAGAATCTCTTTCTCCGCCTATTTCTGTTTTCATGCTTTCTTGACTGATTTAAATTGAAAGTTAATGACCAATAGCATTTTTCAATGTTTGTGTAAAAAATCTTTACTGTAGGAAGATCCGTACTTCCTTTTCTGAATGTCATGTCATGAAAGACATTCTAAAGCATTGGATAGTAGCAGAATTCTGTGGACTTTATAATTCTGCTCCCGTTCCTTATCTTTTTGCTGGTAGGTAAGTACGATAGTCTTGCTGTTAAGTAGTCATACATGAGAGATGGGGGAAACAAAGGAACAGAGGCCCAGCCCAGAGACAGCTCAGAGACTTCCCCAAGTATACCCCAATGGTAGTTTAAAAATCCCTTCTGCCTCCAGAGAGACAGAGGATGGGAGGGTCATAAACCTATACCTGATTTAATCCAGTCACAGATGCTTGCACAGAAGGTGCTACCCCAACCTGCCTATAATCTAAGCCTCATTATACCATCATTATAATATCATGTCTATGCCTGGAAATTCATGAATCTAATTACAACAGACTAAATTCTGGGTAAGTACATGCACATTAGGCAAAATGTTATAAAGTAGCCAAGTGTCAATCAAAATGATCTCATGTGCAAATCATTTAGTAGTGCCTTTGTAACCATCCATCGTGGCCCTAACATAACGCAGACCTTCCCACTTCTGCACTGCTACAGCCCTCTTTGCTGAGAACTCATTCTTCCCTTGGAGTGTACTCTATTTTCTTTTCATCTCTCAAATTCTAAAGGGCTATAGCCTTCTTTAGCATAGCCAATCTCCTTCTAAAATATACTTTTAATAAATCTTACTTCTTCTAAATCTCGCTAAGCTAGAATCAACCCTGCATCAGTGAAAAGAACCGAGAATCTCCAGTGTTACCAGGGCAGTGCTGGAGTTCCGAACGCTCCATGGTAACATTACAAGTTTGTCTCTAGTTGTTGCTGGAGGAGGGGGAAGTGCATTTCAGAATGTGAATGAATCTAACATAGGAAAAAGGCATGAGAAATACACAAATTGACTAAATATTAAACCAGTTGTATTCAGAGCCTGCTATATGCTGTTAGACACAGAAACCTGTTTGATCTGCGTATGGCTAGACCACAGGAAACCTACAGAAAGATTCCTGCTGAGATTACTAACAACTTCCCCGTGCCTTTAGCACTGCATACTCATACCTGGAAAAAAAAAAAAAAGATTAAACTGAATTCCTTGGACATTCTGGGTTCTTTGTTATTCTATGTCTTTGAGATGAGACTATGTCTCTAACTCTGGTGCATGTTTGAACTCTTTTCTGTGCACAGTCAATGACCCTCTTTCTTTTGGTGTAAGACGAGTCCCCACTCGGGGGAATTTGCTTTGTCCTGCATCAAATCCATGATTTTCCCAGTTATAAGTGGCAAACTTTGTGTAAATGAATAGGAAAATTCTGCAGATTTGTTGGTTTAAGATTTTGGTCATAGTTACAGAAAGTGTCAGAACAACCCAAAGTTAATGGGAAAATGATGGAAATGAGAGAAGCATAGAAGGCTGAGATAAACTCTTCATATATCACTAGTTGTATAGGAAAATATGTGGAGGGTCAGGGGAGGGGGGATATGAGAAAACCTAAGAAAGGCTAAAAGCTATGGGAAGACTTCTGGTTTCACCCAAGATGAAATAGTCCTACCCAGGTCCTCTTCTTACAACAAAGAATCCTGGATGTAACCAACAAGGATAGGAAGACTCTAAAAGGTTAAAAAAAAAAAAAATGCAGACTGTCTAGGAGCCTAGAGACTTGAGATAGTTATTTCCTTTGTTTCATTTTGTTTTGTTTTTAATTTTTCTATTACAACCCATATATAGAGACAAGGGATTGTGGAAGACTAACTTGGCATTGCCAATAGATAAAGATGAAGTTTAAAAAAAAAAAAAAAAAGAGCTGGTCTTCTCTTGCTGGTTGATCAGGAAAAGGATAGCCTAACAACAGAAAACCTTTCTTGACAAACCTAATTAAATACAAATTTAAAATCTACACTCTTACCCTATGGTTTCCATAAGGCTAAGGGGGAAGCTGATCTTCTAGCCCATTTCCATCTTCCAAAGAAGTAGGTCATGGCACTCCAATTCCTTGGCACAATGGTGGTGGTAGGTCTGAGTGGGAAGCAATCTCTTATCTCTGCCTAATGGAAGCAGAAGGAATTCTAATTATTGGCCAGGTTGGGATAGGGGATTGTGCTTCTATCCTCCACATAGTAGAGGTAGGCAATGCTTCGATTCTACATTCTAGATAATGTCAGCAGGGTCTATTGGCAGGCTGTACAGCAATAAACCCTACCTAGAAGCAATGAAACCTAATGAGGTTACATGAAGCAGGGTCACATACCAATCTACTTTAGCCCTCCCTCCACTCTGGTAAAGCTTGTCCCAGTAGGTTTCTGAGTCTTCAACCTAACAATGTACCAGTGAGCATTTTGCTTCCCTCTTTTTCTGATGTTGGTGAAAACAGAGGAAAGCTGAAACTTTATACCTATCTGGCAACAATGAGATAAACAGGTAGTTTGAGGCAAGGCTAGTTGACATACTGATTTCCCCAAACCCCAGAGTCAATAGAGGACAGAATGTGGCTGAGTTTCCATCCATCTGGCATGAATGAGACTGAACAAGGCAGTGTAAGATGGGGCTAGTCAGTACTCTGCATATATCACCACTTAATGATGTCAGTGGGATTCTATAGAGCTGGACCTCCCCTCACACAATGTATCAGTGAGTTCAATTGAGGTGGTAGGATGTTGGAGTATAGTATTTAAAAGTTTTAATACTCTACTTGCCCTCTTCTCTTCTCTGGTACCCAGCAAGGAGCACAGTTTTCAATAAAAACTTGCGACTAGACAGTCGTGTGACTCAGTCTTCTGCTTCTCTTCCTGGTGTCAGCAATGCCTAGTTAGGAGCTGGTCATATAACCCTACTGGAAGGAAATGGTAAGCATGAGTCAGTACCCAATTCTTCTGGAAAGCTGTTGTCAAAGCCAAGGTGGGAGATGAGCTTCCATCCCTACGAGTCATCAATGGGGCATTGTGTCATCCATCCACATTTACCAAGAAGGTGTGGATGCAGTCCTGTAGGAAGCTAAAGATACACACCAACATGTCCTTTATGCTTCACCTGAACTATTTGATTTAAAAAGAAGTTAACTTTAAATAGGTGTCTTATCATACAGTATAAAAAAAAAAAACTTCAGGATAAAATAGAAAATCATTTGTCCAACTGAGAAACAGAAAAGTCACAACTTGAATGAGAAAACTCAGTAAAGTGTTTGCCAATACCAAGATGAATCATGTGTTGGAATTATTTGATGATAAAATTAAAGCAGCCATCATAAAAATGCTTCAGAAAGCAATTAATATTCTTTTGAAACAAATTTTTAAAATGTGAACAAATAAATAGAAATTATTTAAAATATCTAAATGAGAATAATAAAATTTACAAGTAAAAAGTACGCACCCACGCTATCTGGATAATTGCAATAGAAGAAGAGTGTAGATGACAGAGGGTAGATAGCCTGAGTGAACTTGATAAAATAGACTAAATAAACCAACAGAATCTCAGTGACCTGTGGGGTCATAAAAACAGTGCTAATTGTCATTTCAATGGGATACTAAGAGGAAAAGAAAAAGTGGTACTGGAAAAGTATTTTAAAAAGGCCAAAAATCTCACACATTTGGAAAAAGACAGAAGTCTATAAATTTAAGAAGTTCACCAAACTCTAAGTAGGATGAACAAAAAGAAATTCTTGCCAGGACCTCTGAAAACTAAGGTCAAATAAAAAATCTTGAAATAAGCCAATAATACATAAAACATCTTATATGAGAATACCAATTTGTATAATAGTGAATTTCTCATCTGAACTTATGGAGACCAAAAAGAAAAAAAGTTATGTTTTTTCAAGTATTGAAAGAAAGAACTGTCAGAGGTGAAAATATACTTTAGGAATAATGAGGAACTAAAGGTATTCTTAGATGAAATAAAAATAAGAATTTTTTGATAGACAACTTATTCTTAAGGGATGGCTAAAACAAGTTCTTTAAACCAAAAGAAATAATGAGAGAGGAAGACTTGTGATAAAAAAAAAAAAAAAAGAACTGGAAATTGGTAAAATAGGGGTATACATAATATACCATCCTTTTTCTTGTGAATTTTTAAAATCATATTTCATGATTGAAGTAAAAATTATAACATCACTAGATGTGGGGATCATTGTATGTAGAGGAAATAATTAAGACAATTATATTATAAAACTAGGGAGGGTAATGGAACCAACATGAAAAAGGAGAATTCTACCTTTCACTAAAACTTACAATATGTTGATACCACTAGACTATAATAATTTATGTATGTAAATTGTAATACAAAGAAAAATCACTAAGAAAATAATAAAAAGATATATACTTAAAATCCCCAAATTATAAAAAATCTCAAACAAGAAAGGCAATATTAATAATCCTATAATCATTAAAGATATTGAATGTGTATTTAAAATTTTTGGAAAAGATCTCTTAGTGATCTAACTAGAAAATTATATTAAACTTCTTTTTAAAATCTTGTCCATAAAATAAAAGAGGGAAAATTTCCAAAATAATTTTATTAGGCCAATGTTATACTGATACTAAAACTAGACAAGGACTTAAAAACACATAAAAAACAAACAACAACAAAAAAACCTCAAGATCAATATTTCCCCTGTACTTAGATGTAAAATGCCTCAGCAAATGACTGCAACTAGAATCCAAGATCATATAAGATAAATTATATACCACTATCAAGTGGGGTTTATTCCAGATTTGCAAGGCTGGTTTTACATTAAAATTAATCTATGTAATCCATCATGTTAATAGGTTAAAGAAGAAAAATTTATATCAATTAACAAATAAATTTTGACATAATCATATATATTACAGAAACTCTTAACAATCTAGAATATAGGGGCACTTCCTTAACTTGATAAAACTGCAGCTAACACCATACTTAAAAGACTGAATTTTTTCTTTAAGAAAAACAACAAAAAAGGCAAGGATATCTGCTGTTACTGCTCTTAAATATAATAGTGTATAACTATTGCAATATAGCAAGCAAATAAAACAATAAGAACAGATTGGAAAAGAAGAAAAAAAAAAACCCCTCTCTTCCGAAGATGCATATTGTCAAATAGAAAATCTCAAGTAATCTATACAAAATTCGTCTAAAACTAAGGTAATTCAGCAAGTAAGTAGGATACAAATCAACATAAAAATCAACCACATTTCTATGTATAAAAAGCAAACAAGTGGCAACCAAAATTTAACAAGTCAAAATGAAATAAGTATAAATCTAGGGAAAATTGTATAGAATCTGCATCCAGAAAATTAGAGAATGTTCATTAAAGAAATCAAAAAGACCTAAATAAATGGTGAGACATACCATATTCATGAATTAGGAGTTTCAAAATAATAAATATTTCAATTATCTTCAAATTTACCTATAGGTATAATGCAGTTTGTGTCAAAATCCCAGCACATTTTTAGTAAACGTAAACAGGCTGATTCTAAAATTTATATTGAAAGATACAGACTAAATTTAGCTAAAAATATCTTGACAAAGACTAATAAAGTAGGAGAAATTACTCTATCTAATGGTAGGACTTAGTATATGGCTACAATAAATAAGAAAGCACAATATTTGCAGAGGGATACCATATAATTAAATAGAACAGAACACATAACACAGAAGGAGGGCCACATGGATATACACAAATGATTTTTGGCAAAGATGCCAATGATTTGAGGATAGTCTTTTAAATAAATGGTACTGGAGCAATTGTACATTCATAGCCAAATAATGAACCTCAATCTGTACCTCAGGACTAATTCAGAAATTAACTCAAAATATATTACAGACTTAAGTATAAAACATAAATTACAAAAATTTAGAAAAAAGACCTAGAAAATCTTTGGAACCTAGGACAATTGATACAAGAATTTCAGACTTGGCACTAAAAGCACAACGTATAAAAGACAAAATTTATAAATTGGACTTTGTCAAAATTTAAATCTTTTGTTTTGTGATATGCCCTAGAAAAGGAAAAAAGGACAAACTAACATTTAGGAAAAAGTATTTGGAAATCACATATATGAGAGTAAACTTGTATCTAGAATGCATAAAGAATTATCCAAAGTAAACAGGAAAATAATTTTTAAAAAATGATTAGAAAATGAGAAAGTCACGAAGAGACATTTTATGCAAGAGGATATAAGGATGATTAATATATACATGAAAGATGTTAAAAAATTTTAGCCATTAGGACAATTAGAATTAAAATCAGAAGAACATATCACTACATATCTATCAGAGTATTCAAAATAATTTAAAAAACAGTCATAATATAAATTCTGCTAAAGATTTCAGATTATTTGGATCATTCATATATCACTGGTAGGAATGTCAAATGGGACAGCCACTCTGGAAGAAAAAAAATTGTCTTTCCTTATAAAACTCAAAGTGCATTTTACATTTGAACCAGAAATTATACTCTGGGGCATTTTTTCCAGATAAAGAAAAAGATATATCCACATAAAAGTCTGTATATTAATGTTCAAAGCAGGCTTATTACTATACAATGTTCTTTACCAGATGGATACATCTCAAGGGACTATTCTGAGTGAAAAAAAGTAATAAAAAAACATTGGATATTGTATAATTCTATTTATATAACATTATTGAAATGAAAAAAAATTATGGAGGACATATTTGTCATTGTTTTAGGAAGAGGTGAGAAAATATGATGGGTTTGGCTGTAAAAGGTTAGCATAAAGGAATCTTGTGATAAAATTTGTGATGAAATTACATAGAACTAATAACACACAAACAAAACCTACATACAGAAATAGTTTATATAAATCTAGTGAAATCTGAAAAAGTCGATAGATTAAATCAATGACAAATTCCCTAGGTATGATATTATGCTAGAGTCATTCAAGTCATTATTTCAAGAAACTGGGTGCAGAGTACATAGAATTTTGCTTCATTATTTCTTTTTTTTCTTTTACAACATTATTTTTCCAGTTTTTTTGAAATATAATAGAAATTAGGTGCTTGTATTTGCATTCTATGATTCAGTGAGTTCTTTTTCTTCAATTATAGTTGGTATATAATAATATACCAGTTTCAGTTGTATAGCATAGAGATCAGAGATCCACATAACTCTCAAATGACCACCCCACTAAATTTAGCACTCCCATCCCTTACATATCTATTACAACATTATTAACCATCTTCCCCTGCTACACACTACATCTCCATGTCTATTCTGCAACTATCCATTTGTACCTCTTAATGTCTTGCCTTTTTTTTTTGTCCACACACCAACCCTCCTCCAATCTAGTATCCCTGTAAGTATTATCTATATCTATGAGTTTATTTCAGCTTTTTGTTGTTGTTGTATTGCTTGTGTTCTTTAGATTCCATATATATGTGAAATCATGTGATATTTGTCTTTCCCTATCTGACCCATTTTATTCAGTACTATATCCTCTAGGTCCATCAAGGCAATATCTTTTTCCCATTTCCTTCTTTTGTCTCTGTGTGTCTTTTAATCTGAAGTGAGTCTCTTGTAGGCAGCATATGAAGGAGTCTGGTTTCTTATCCATTCAGCCACTCTATATTCTGGTTGGAGCACTTAATTTTTTCCATTTGCAATACTTGTTGATAGGAATGTAGTTATTGCTATTCTTTATTCCTGTTTTTGATGCATGTTTTTTTCTCCTTAAAGAAGTCCCTCCAATAATTCCTGTAATATTGGCTTGGTGTTGATAAATTCCTTTAGCTTATTTTGTCTGGGAAGCTCTTTATCTGTCCTTCAACTCTAAATGATAGCTTTGTTGGATAAAGTATTCTTGGTTGTAGAAAATTTTGTGTCAAGCCCTTCTATTCTGCATAGTTTCTTTTGAGAAATCAGCTGCCAGTCTTATGAGTGCTCCCTTGTAGATAACTAACTGCTTTTTTCTTGCTACTCTCTTTATATTTCACCTTTGGCATTTTAAATTATGATGTGTCTTGGTGTGGACCTCTTTGGGCTCCTGTGTTTTGGGACTCTCTGCAATTCTTGGGATTTTATATCTATTCCTTTCACTGGGTTCAGGAAGCCGTCCATCATATATTCTTCAAATAGCTCTTCAGCTTCTTGTTTTCCTTCAGGTACCCCAATGACATGGATATTTTTACATTTAATAGTGTCCCAGAGGCTCCTTAAATTATTATTATAGTTTTAGCTTTTTTTTCTTGTCATTCTGATTGAGTGTTCTTGGCTTCCCCATCCTCTATATAGGTCATTTGATCCTCTTCTTCATTCACTCTGTTTACCCCATTTAATATACTTTTCATCTCAGATAATGCGTTTCTTTATTTCTGACTGGTTCTGTTTTATAATTTCCATTTCCACTTTTTATGGTTTTTTAAATCTCCTTGTTAAAGTTCTCACTGAGTTCATTTGCCAGAGCCAGCCAGCTAGATTCGAACAGCACCTAAAAGAGGGGGGTGAAGCCTAAGGAAAAAGAAGAAGACAGGAAAGCGCTTCGGAGGGCATACAGTCAATGCTGCAGCCTCAGTTTATTTAGCACAGCCCTTATATTTCTTTTCGAACACAATGGCAAGGCACAGAGTACAATACCATAGGAATGCTGACATTTACATAAGTTCCTATACATCCTTCTCTGAGGGTACAAACATCCTTGCTTTCTGTAAAAACATTCCACTATCTTAAAAGGATTTCTTTAGGAGCAATCCTCCCTTCCAGGGTCAGTAATGTTTAACTCAAATCCCTGCTTCCTTGAACCATTGTTTAAACAGTCTCAGTATCTGCTTTATGGCTATAAGCTATGTGACTTCTTCAGTGTCTCAAAATGGCTCCCAACAGTTCATATACACTTTCCCTAATTTCATTGAGTATCTTTACAACCAGTTGTTTTGAACTCTGCATCTGTTAGATTGCTTGACTTCATTATATCTGGATCTCTGTTCTGTTCTCTCATATTTCTGCTTTTTTGTCTTCCCATTTTTGGCTGCCTCTCTGTGTCTGCTTCTATGTATTATGCAAAGCTCTTAAGTCTCCTGGTCTTATTAGTGCAGCTTTGTATAGTAGGTGTTCAGTGGCACAGTCCTGAGAGGGGTTCAGCTACAGGCCAAGCTAAGCCCCAGCCTGTGTCCCTTCAGTGCCGGCTGTTAAAATTCAGCAAGCAGTCCACAGATGAGGTGCTTACAGTTACCTCAAGAGGCCACACCAAAAACCGTGGTCAAACTGCTATCAGCGAGAGTCTAGGCATTGCTCAGCAAGGGGCACCTGACCCACCAAAGGCACACCTTAGGTGTGGCTGCAAATTGGGGGGAGGTGGAATTTCAGAGAAATCTTCTGGGCAGAGAAGCCTCTGTTATCCAGTTTGATGATGTCTCAGCTATCATGGTACTTACATCCTCACACTGGGCGAGTGGAGGACTCAACAAAGGAACAATGGATAACGCCCGCATTTCTGTACAGGGCGAGTCTCACCTGTAGCCCTCTCTCTGACAGCTTAGTGAAGCCCTGTAAGTCTCTGGTGCCCCCTGCACAGCCCACTTGCACTGGTGCTCAGAGCAAGCAAGTCTGTCACCACGGAAGTCTTCTCGTGGACATGGCCATTTAAGAGGGGTTTGCAGCTCCTGGCTGCTGCTGCTATGGCCTCTATTCCCAATCAGCTGCTCAGAACCAAAGCAGCCTCGCATTTTTGCACCCGCCTACCTTCTCCCATAGCAGGGTGATTTCTTATTTCTCTCTCTAGTTAGAGGGTTTGTTCACCTAGATCTCGGCAATTTTCCTTACTATTTACTTCCCGTTTCTGTCACAATTTTGATTTGGTCACAAGAGGGATGAACAGAACCTCTATCATCTATTGCATTTTTTCTCCTTGTATTGCTTTATTATTTCTTACAAGTTTATGTGGATTTATAGTAATTTCAAAAGTAAATGTTTAAAAAAAGGCAAGAGTCTCAGGAAACCTGGTTGTAAATTTGAATGTATTTTACTCATCCCACCCTACATTAATTTGTAAATGTTAGAAGCCTTATAGGCATGGAGTGTTTCAGTAAAATGTCAGCCAAATCATTGGATAATCTTCAAACTATGTAGACAGAGACATGAGTCCTAGGAAGCAATATAAAAACAAAAATACAAATTAAATCAAGCAGAGATGTTAGTCAACACAGTACAGTGAGACACAATCTGTAGTTTAAGTTCTGGCAAATAAAACAAAAATATAACCCAGAGTTGCTATATTAGATTATGCAAAATATCCAGGTTTCCAACGAAAAAAAAAAAAGACATGAAAAGAAACAGAGAAGTATGTCTAATAAACATGATAAAAAGCAATAGACACTGACCCTGAGTTGGCCCAAATATAACGTTTAGTAGCAAAGTCTTCAAAAGTACTTATGAAAAATATTTTCAAAGATCAAAATGAACTATATTCAAAGAATTAGAGATCTATATAGAAATTCTAGAGTTTAATAGAGAAATAAATAAAAATTCACTAAATGTACTCTTAACAGAGAATAATTATACTTGAATATAAATTGATAGAAATTTATAATAAAAAATAGAAGAAATAGAAGAAAAAATAATAGAGTCTGTGTGATTATGTCCAGTGTACCAACATATATGTAATAGAAATAAAAAAAATACATATTTTTCAGAAGAGATAAATGATAGGCGAACACATATTTAAAGAAATAATGTGACTGAGGAAACCTGGTGGAGTGAGAGATGTCCCCAGATCTCCCTTTTTGAAATAAAAATAAGCTGAACATCTAAAACTCAACCCCCCCCTCCAAAAAAAAACCCTCCAAACTGCACTTAAGCACGTTTGAACATTGGATCTGCTAATAAGAGCTACCACAAGTCAGAATCCCAAGTGCCGGGTGTGGACTAGGAGAAATAAAGAAGGGCCTCTTGCAGCCACCAGAGCTCCCCGTAGGGGGAGGGGAAGGAGAGAAGGTGCGAAAAGTTGGTGCAGCGAGTTTCTTGAACAACCCTGCCTGGAAGACTTTGTGAGTTGCATGTAAGCCAGCAAATTAGAACAGAAAAGCAGAGAAGAGGATTGCAGAAAAACAACAGCTGATTTTTACCAGCTGTGTTTGCAAAACTAAGGCTGAGCTGCAAACCCCAACAACCAACCCAAAGGGCTTCTCCCCCATACCCTTCACGAAAGACTGATCATTGCAGAATTCCAGGAATTTGAGCAAATGTTAATGAACCTGTTGTTAACACTGACAGGGACTGAAACTGAGGGTAGTGAGCATGATTAAATATCTACAAAAAATATAAAGGCATTATATAAGGCAATATTAAGGCTTTACATAAAGCAGAGATCCAAGAGGCTTAGATGCCACCTACTAGAAACCAAAAGAGAAGAGCCTTCTTTGCAGCAGGCTAAAGAGAGACCTTTATATAATAAACTTTCCTTCTGGAAAAATAGGAGAATACACTTCCATTAATGCCCAGGTAGAGAAAAATAATCCAGTAAACGCCATGAACAACCAAGGTAACAAGGCATCTCAAAAAAAGAGAAAAATCTCCAGAAAAATAAACTTACAGATATAGAAATATACAACTTAAGTGATAGAGAATTCAGTATGGTACTTATGAAAAATCTCAGTGAATTCTAAAGTGAGTCAAATCAACTATTTCAGGAATTGAAAAAAAATAGATAACCAGAGCAAAGAGATTGGAAACCTCAAAAAGAACAGAATAGATCTTCTGGAGATAAAAAAACAAACAAGCAAACAAACAAACAAAAAACACTAAAGAGTTGAAAAAATGAAATAGCAAGCTTGGGAAACAGAATCGACTAAATAGAGGAAAGGATCAGTGACATCAAAGACAGAAATTTAGAAATAAATCAGATGGAAGAAGAGAGAAACCGAAGAATGAAAAATAATGACAGAGAAATACAAGAGCTAGCTGATACCATCAGGAGAGGAAACATCAGAATAATGGCATTATCGAAGGTGAGGAAAAAGATCAGGGACTAGAAAGCATTTCAGAAAATAGTTGACAAGACTTCCTCAAATCTAAGGAATGAGTTGGAGCTTGAAATTCGAGACTCAATAGAACACCAATTCTCCCAACCCAAAAAGGCCTTCACCAAGGCACATTGTATTAAAATTATCAAAAATCAACGACAAAGACAGAATTCTCAGGGCACCCAGGGAGAAGAAAACAGTAACTTATAAAGGAAAACCCTTTAGATTACCCACGGACTTCTCAGCACAGACCTTATAAGCCAGAAAGGAATGGAATCAAATATTTAAACTATTAAGTAAAGGAGCTACCAGCCTAGAATAATGTATCCAACTAAGCTCCCCTTTATTTATGAAGGAGAAATTAAGACCTTTCCAGACATACAAAAATTGAAGGAAATTTCCACTGCAGGAAATAATGAAAAGGGTTAGCTCACCAAAAACAAAATGACAAACAACAACAACAACAACAACAACAACAACAACAAAAACAAAAAAACATTATTAGGAGTAAGGTGACTAGCAAGCAAATAGAAGGAGAGGAAGTGCAACCTTACTAAGAACAGGGCATTATACGTTTAAATCATAAGAAGAGAATTACTATAGCAAGATAGTAATGAACATTCAGCAAGCATAGAGACAAATTGAGATAGCAATGACTGAAAAAGGGGGTATTCAAAGATTCAAATTTGCAAATGGGAATGGAGATAAGGAAAGTGCAGAAGAAAATGGAAGATTATACACACACACATATACATATATGCACATATATATATACATATACACACATATATGTATATACATGCATATATATACATATGTTGTATATGTGTGTATATATGTGTGTGCATATATACATATATGTGTGTGTGTATATATATACATATGTATACATATGTATATATATAATATATATAAAAACTATCCTTTACATATTTCTCAAAGGTTCAGAACTGAAGTATATAACAAAACAGGAATGACCAGAAGGAAAACCCACAAAAGCCAACCAAAATAAAGAAAACAGAAAACAGAAACACAAGGACAAAGAAGTTATGGAAACACTGAAACTACCAGAAAGCAAAAGATGAAAAGGCTATAAGAAGACCTCATATTTCAATAATCACCTTAAATGTAAATGGACTAAACTGACCAATGAAAAGGCACACAGTTGCAGAATAAATTAAAACAAACAAACAAACAAAAAACAAACATATGTTGCCTCCAGGAGACACATCTCTGCTCCAAAGACCAATATAGACAGACTCAAACTGAAAATGTAGAAGGTGATATTTCAAGCAAATGGAATTCAGAGAAAAGTGGAAGCAGCAGTACTAATAACAGAAAAATAGATTTCAAACTAAAAAGGTAAAGAAAGATACTGAGGGACACATCATAAAAATAAAGGAAATCATGCATCAAGAAGACATAACACTTATTAATATCTATGCTCCCAAACAGGGAGCCATGAAATATGTAAAGTAACCAGAACTAACGGCAGAAAACCAGAACTAAAGGGAGAAACAAACCAAAACATTTTTGTAGTAGGGAACCTAAATACCCTGCTGTCAAATATGGACAGATCATCCAAACAGAAAATCAATAAGGAAATAACATCCTTGCACTCACTTAAACTTCCATGACAGCCTTGAATGCTAATGAAGATACTGAGAATCTCTGTCTACATCAGTAGTTTAACATCCATACTTAGTATAATATTTTCTTGATAATTTGATTTTATTAAATATTTTTTAACATCTATTTATATGATCAAACATTTTCTTTTATTTTTTTTTTGTTATGTGATGATTTCATAAATTGAAATTTCTTGAAATTTATTCATTTCTGCAATAAACACTTTTAGTCATAGTATAGGTGTTTTTTTTTTTTTTTTTTTTTTTTAGGCCTGGGTTTTATTTACTAATATTATTTAAAATTTTATATTTGTTTGAAGAGGTGAGATAATTCTATAATTTTTCTTTCTTCCATTCAAAACTTTAGTGAAACAATTAGGGTTATTTCAAAAGATCAAATGGGGAGTATTTTTAAAATTATCTTTTATATGATTATAGAAAACTTAAATATCCAGAAATAACCTAAAGGTCAAAGTATTTTATAGCCAGAGAATTACAGAAAGTTGAACATTATGTGCCCGAATATTTAAAAATTTGAATAATTGTTCACCAATGATATTTTGGTAAATCAAGATTGAAAATATAAGTTAAATGTTATCAAATGTGTAGATTTAAAAACACAAAAACATAAAAGCACATAAAATACGTATTTGTAAACTTTTAAGCAGATCTTAATAGACACTAATAAAATGCGAACATATGCTACTACTCATTATTAATTTCTCATTTTAAACAAAAAATCTCAGATAAACTTATTGCATAATTATTTCATAAAGAATTATGCATCATTTAATAAGTTCAGACTTGATGGCATGTGTTCACTGTTACATATTTAAGATATTTTACATTTTTAAAGTTTAATACATAAAAAGCTACATAATTCTTATAAACCAATTGCTTAGCTATAGGACAAAGGGCAGCAAAACAAAGTGTGGAGAATGGATTTTAAACTGACAAGGTCTTTGCAATCTGCGAGGTCAATCAAGGGTTACCTCGCCTCTGCAAACTCCTTCTGAGAACAAGATAGTACAAATGTAGCCACAGGCAAATAAATAAGCTGAAGGCCCTTGAGAAAATGTGGCCTCGGAGAAGAAGAAGAAACAGTGTTGCTATGCTTTAGAGAAACTGCTTATGCCGGCATCAGTTGCAGCAGTTGTATATTCTTGTATAAAAGCAGCTTGCAAAAATAAAACTGAGCCATTGGCTCCACCATCAGTGAACAGTGGACCTCCTGATCTTAGGTTTTTTGTCTTCTTTCTTTTCTTAATCCCCCACCATTCCCAATCAGGTTCATTCTCCAGAGCCACACTGGATGTGGCAGCTTTTACCGCTTGCTGGACGTGGCATAAAGGGTATTTAATAATTTATTAAGATGTCCAACATATATTTATTGAGAGACAAACAGGTTTTAATTACTAATCTAGATGTTGAGGACACACCCATAAAAAAAATAGAAACACAAACAGATACCACACCCCCAAATACTACATTTGAAGATTTACATTAAAGTGGAAAAGGCAGATGATGATCACAGTAATTAAGTAAAATATGTCTGTCAAGTGTTAATAAGAATAATAAAGCAAGAATGAGAATATAAGCATGTGTGAGTGCGTGTGTTAACTTTCTTGACTCATCTCCTACTACTACAACCTATTACTTACCCCAGCCCCATCATACTACCCTCCTTACGGTGCTTAAAACACCAATCTCAGGCCTCCAACAAGGATTAGCATTTGCTATTCTCTTCCTTCATCCAGATATCCTCATGGATCTCTCTGCCATCTCTTATAATTCTCCACTCAAATGCCAACTTTCAAAAAAGGATAGAACTGGTCCCCTTGTTCAAGCTGATACTATTCTTTCTTGCCATCACCTATCCGTCTTCCTCACTTCAATTTTTCCATAACACTTACATATCTAATATGTTGTATATTTTATTTATGATTAAAACTGCCGAAAACTGTGTGGCAAATGGAAAGTAGTTGTTTTTTGAATGAGTGAATGAATATCTTATTTAATCCTCAAAATAATTTTTCAGAACAGATATTGTCATTTTTACAATGGAGATGAGGAAACTGAGATACAGAAGTTAATTTCCCCAAGATCACACTATAAAAGTAAGGAAGTCAAAAATAAAACCAAAGAGGTCTGTTTCAAGAGTTTACACACTTAACCAATCACTTTAACAAAATCTAACCTGTATGAGCTTTTTCTCACTAAATTTTTGGTTGGTAAATATTGTATATACTAAATAGTGTTTTATTAAAAAAAAAACAATGAGTTTAGTTTATTATCTCTGCGTATTTGCAAAACACTTAGGACTCACACAGGGAAAAAAAAAAAAAAAAAAAAAAAAAACCTCTCCTGTGAAAAAAATCACACTAAAAAAAGGGCCTGAAAGGAATCATGTCTTAGCCCCAGGGAGTTATAGCAACTCTGATTGATCCAAGGAATTGAAAAGATATTGAGAGAGTATAATAAGAGGAAAAATAATGAGAAATGACTGAGAGAGAGGGCCTCAAAATGGGCCGTGATGGGGAACCGGAGACCACATAGTAGTTCTGGGTGGAGGGAGGAGCCCCCGCTGGTAGCTGTAGAGCTGGGGTTATAAAAAGCCAGTGTTTCCATGAGGGGGCATCAGTGGAGGTGGTCCATGCATACTTTGGTGGAGGCATATACCTGAGTGACCCATGGAGATCCAAATGGGAGCCCTTTGGGGGGTATGCTCATTGGAGGAGGTCCATGATGGGAAATTCCAGTTGGTAGTCACGGTGGTGGCTGCCCCCCATCCTGGAGGCCCAGCATCGGGTGTCCCCAAGATATGAGGGCCATGTGGGCCAGCTGTATTTGAGATATCCCTGGATGGGGCATCCCACCTGGTGGGAATGGGTGAGGAAGTGAGTGCCTTGTGTCCAAGATGTGAGTGTCTTGTCTCCCCGGGTTCCAGCTGATGGAAAGCCAGGCTCTCCAGCCCCAAGAGGAATAGGTGGTAAGGGCATCACTGGGGATATCACAGGTGAAAGGGCTGCAGGAGGTGGTACTAAGGGTGAGAATGAGCCAGGAGAAGGCATACCTGGTGGAGGAAGCCCAGACCCCATGATGATACCACAAGATTGGGGACAAAGGGTGTAAGAGGTGTGTCCGCCAACAATTGATGAGAGCAGTCAGCCTGAGAGAGTGGGTTCTGGGCTGCCAGAAGTCCTTTCTCTGCTGAGCCATGGTTTCACCTCTTGGAGTCCTTCATGAAGCACAGGGCACAATGATAGGGCAGTTACAGTGGTACTGCCCATTCATGGCCTCAATTGCTGCATCCAAAACATCAAACAAAGCAAAATTAAGAAAGGTATAAATAACTTTTGGAGTTCCCTGTGTCAGGATCCCACATAATCTTGGGGGTGTTTTGTAAGATGATCCCAAAGGCACTGAAAGTATCATAAAGCAGCTTCTCATCAATCTCTGGGGCCAGGTTCTCAATGAAAATGTTGGCCCCACATCCAGGTTTTGTTGTGAGTTGATGCCTTATTCACTGGGATTGGCTTCCCACAGAGTTTGATCATGTTCGTGATTTTAAAGGCATAGTTGGCATTTCCTCACTCAAGAATTCCATAAAACCATAGCCTTGCTGCTGACCAGTGACTCCATCCTTTGGCTTGTGGGTATTGACTACTGGCCCTACCTGGAGAAATAGTTCCACAGCAGCAGTTCTCTAACATTCTCATTCAGGCTCCCCATGTATTCAGTGGAATCCTGGCCTTGCTGGGAAGATCCGCTCGGTTTGCCATGGTGAAAGAGCTCCCGTAGTTTCCTGGCAGCGATCCTGCCCTCTGACCTCAGTTACTACTCTTAAATAGTATTCGACAGCTGAAAAATGACTTCTAATTTAACTCAGTTCCATTATTTCATAGACAAAGTGATTAAGATGCATTTCAAAGATCAAATAACTGGTTGTTCTAGCAGGTCGTGACAAAAATATTTGAGCTTCTCAGACAGGCTAACATTTTGATGTTTCTCAAATGTGTATTTTAATGGAAATGTTTAAATATATATTGAGAAAAAGGGTAACGAATGCATTGCATAAGAGAACCTTAAGTAAACCTTGACAGGGAGCACTGTGTCTTCACAACCACTTCAAGTCTGTCTTTAACTTTGCTTGTTCAGTTAGCAAATAAAGTATTTGTTGTTAGCCCTCACTGATTTTTCTGTAGCAACAATCTAGCACCAGTTACTTAAAGATGTTATATGTATGTATATTCATCCATCCAATTCCATCCATCTGGCTACACTTCCAATAATTTTTTAGGTTAGTGCATTTTGAGTAGCTGTTCAACTAACGTTTCCTTAATGTGACTCCGAATGACAGGCAAAACTGATAATATAATCATCTAACTTTCATATCAGCATTCTGTCTTCGAATGGTGAATTTCTCAATATTTAAATGTAAACAAGAATTTTGCTTGTTACCAATATCTATAGCTAAAAATGATGAATGATTTTAGACATCACAAATTCTGCGTAGGAACCACATTATAGCTGACAGCCAAAGTTTGGTATCCTTATCCATTTCTGAAATGAATATGAGATCACAACTATTATCGATAATAAGTTTGCAATAAAGGGATTAATTGTGAAAATGCCAAACAAATTGATAATTTGACATTAATAAACAGTTATACTTTGAGTGTATTTTCCTTCCCAAAAGTAATAGTTACCTTAAAATCATAGCTCTCTTAAAGTAAAAAAATATATTTTTTTTTTCTGGGAAGATATATAATCATATGTTAGTAGGAATTTCAACTACATAGATGAAAAAATCAATATACAATAGATCTTTAAAGAAGTTAATAGAAATACATTGTCCACAATAAAACTCATGCCGAGTTATAACAATATTGGGGGTATCAGCCACAATAAAATTAGTACTAGTTTATGACAGTTGTATTAGTGAGTGAAAAAAACTGTCATAAACAATGCACATAAAGCAGAGAAATACTAATGAAAAGGGACTTTATTTACAAATGATTATTGCAAATTCAGCAGTCATAATTTCTGCTAAAGCTAATTTACTTCTAGTTAAACATGTCATTTATTAGATTTGAGCCACTTATTTTGACTAACAGCAACGTTGTGAATTTATTTTATGTAGTTTTTTTGAGCTTAAAGTCCTCTCAAATAAAAGTCTTATTTATATTCCTGGGTGTGTAAAGGGCATATTACTATACATAGATATATGTATGATTTAAATTTCACTGGATTCCCTTTTCTGTGTCAAGTTAACTATGATCCTTAGGTGATAGTAAAGGATATATTGCATTACCTTATTTTATAGCAAAGAGCTCTCTTTTAAGTTCTTTCCACCAGAATCTGAAGTGTAATTAATGCTAGCCATTCTCAGTCTTGCCTTGGGGTTGAAAGAGAAGTCAGGGTAAGTGAATATATCATGATCAACAGTGAGCAGATTCTATAGCTTTCTCTTGCCCTGTGATAGTCTTACTATTGAGAAATCAGGTCAGTTCAAGAACAAATTTAAACATTTGGGTTTATAACTGACCTTGAGAAATTTTAGAAATGGATTTGTTTGAGGGTCTTTTGTTCATCTCCAAATCATCTTGAATTTGTTGCAATCACTTCTGACTCCCTTGGGCCATTTAGCCCAAGGATAAATATATCTAGCCATTCTCACATTAAGCAGTCTGTTTCAGACTCCACCACCCGTGAAAGAAGAAAGGAGCAGAGTTTCCTTCCCAACAGTCCCTGAAGATGATGTGAGACTCTAAAACATTTAAGGGCAATTCTCTGTGTCCCCAGAGTGTCTATTTGTTGATCAATGAAGATTCCTGGAGAGGAAGATTAATTAGAGCAACTACATTGTCCACATAAGAAACGTCCAAAACTATAAAGAAGTTTTATAAGAGTTTATTTGAGCCAAACTGCCAACTTATGCTAGGGAGCAAGATCTCAAATGCTCCTGAGAATAACTATTTTGCAGTTTCTTTTATGCATTTGAAATTAAGGAGGGAATGCAAGAAAGATTATCTAAAGGGGGAGAAAGCAAAACTAGGATTGGATTACAGAATAGTTAAAATTATTTGCTTTCTTGAGAGTGGCTATGTCTTAGAAGGAAGAGTCTGAAAAGAGGTATTTCAAAGGTGTGTTAACCTAGATGCATAGAAATAATAGGTAGGGGCTTGCTTAATGCAAAGATAAACATTTTACTATAAAGTTATAGGCCTGGAGCATGACTGCTCACCATGATCTGACCGCGTTAGGAATTTATAATCAGGTG
The DNA here is from genome assembly GCA_003508835.1 of Eonycteris spelaea. Lineage (NCBI taxonomy): Eukaryota > Metazoa > Chordata > Mammalia > Chiroptera > Pteropodidae > Eonycteris > Eonycteris spelaea. The sequence continues at coordinate 251,466 of PUFA01000506.1, read as the reverse complement.
ACCCTGTAAAGTTACTTCTATAGAACCATTTTTTGTCCTCAAAATTTTTGTTTATATATCTAAGAAATGTTCTTTTTGTTTCTCAATGTTATATCAAATAAATATAGCAGTTAAATATAATTTGAAATTGACAATTAAAGGTAATATACTAATAAATTCAAATTTGCTATTCCTCCAAATACAACTAACATTAATTATGCCATTGTCTAAGGTACACTAAAACCATGTATATTACAAATATTTAAAAACTTTTCTGTATATTATGATTTTTTTTACATTCAAAAAATCAAAACAAAAAGTAATTTCTGGCTGAGAAGAGACTGCCTTTTCCAGGGTTAGAAAACTCTTAGAGATAGCAAAAGATCTTAGCCAGAAGTATGTATTTATATGCAATCTAACCAATCCAGGGTTATACTTCCTCTATCTGGCTCATACATCCCAGAAGGAAATATTCCTCTCCTTAATCATCAGAGAGCCAGGCACTTAGGGACCACACATATAGCTCAAAGCCCATTCTAATAGTTCAAACTAGCCAATCCTAAACTGTTCATCCTGCCTTCTTTGTCTTTCTTTAAGAAACCCCAATAAAGACATGGCCTAACCTTTCCCTTCCTCCTATCTTTTGCATCCCAACCACCATGATGTCTTCCCAATGTGGCCCTGCCTTGTATTACCTGTTGTCTCTAGGACGGGTGAATATAATAACCCTTCCCCCCCCCCCCAAGCCTCTTTGTCTCTTCTTATGGCCACATCTGGCTGATAATCTCATAAAAGGATACAAACATAGTTTTATTATAATTCATACTTTCAGGAAATAGCACTATCTGATAGGTTTTGTTATGTGTATTAAAAAAGAGATATATAGTTCTTCCTACTCACATCTATTAAATAATGAAATCCTTCAATTCAGTGAAAGCTTCATAATTCTTTTCAATGTTTCACTTTGTCATCAAATCAAATCATAGAATCAAGAATGCAAAATGACTCAACTTGACTAGTATCATAAATGTTTACACTTTCAGTAATTTTTGAAATTAGACTATTAAAATTGTTGCCCAGACAGAACTAGGTAAAGAATTTTTCTTATTATGGGTTACTTTCAAATACACACCAACATTACTAAGGAAAAACTTGAATGTGCATCACTAATGTATAATACATTTATCTCATTGTCAGATTTATTTCTTTATTAAATATACTAAACTAGCTCTTGCATAAATTGCTCATGCTGCTGAGGTAAATTAGGTTAGATATGTAACATATTAAGTAATCATATTGTATCCTGGACTGAATTCTCCAGCTTGTTACCGACTTGTTGACATGATAATATATGTGATTTGCTGGCATATATAAGTTTGAATTATTGTTTAACACCTGACTTCATTAAAAAGAATAATACTAAATTTATAAACAAATTATAATACAGAGCTTAAAATATCTGATACATTTAATTAATAGCACATCAGAGTTCTGATATATATGTAATGGAAAAGGAATATGAATAATACATTATTTACAAATTTGTTTTAGAATCAATCTTCAAGTAGATTTTAAGTATTTTTATAATTAATAAATTATTTAAATTAGTTTCAGGTATACAGTACATTGGTTAGATAGCTTTATAGTTCATAAAAACAATGTCTCCAATTGCTCCCTTCTTCCCCTGGCCCTCCTCCTAGCCATCGTATTAATGCTAACTGCATTCCCTTGGCTGTGCTCCCCATCCCTGTGACCAACTATCAACTACAAATTTGTACTTCTTTAACTCTTCACCCAATTCTCCCAGCCCACCAAACCCCCACCCCTCTAGCCATCACCAGATTGTCCTCTAAATTTGTGAGTCTGTTTTTGATTAGTTTATTCTTTTTATTCCTTAGATTCCACATGTAGATGAAATCATATGGTATTTATCTTTGTCTGACTTATTTTACTCAGCATAATAACCTCTCAGTCCATCCAGGTCATTGTAAATGACAGAATTTCATTTTTTTAATGGCTGAGTAATATTCCATTTATATGTGAACCATAATTTCTTTATTCAATCGACTGTTGATGAACATTTAAGTTGCTTCCATATTTTGGCTATTGTGAATTATGCTGCCATGAGTATTGGGGTGCATAGATCTTTACGAATTATTGTTTTGGTTTTCTTTGGAGAAATACCCAGAAGTGCAATTGCTGAGTCAAAAGGTATATCCATTTTTAATTTTTTGAGAAACCTCCATACTGTTTTTCATAGTGGCTGTACCAATTTGTAATTCCATCAACAATGCATTTTTTTCATATACAATGTTTTGTGTGCTTGTTATTATTCCAAATTTCAATATCAATGCCAACATCTTTGGGCATATAAAATGCAATAAAAATTACAGTTGTCAAAATAATATTAGCCCCTGAAAAGCATTGCCTAATCGACTATAGCACATTTTCTGTAACTGCCAAGTTTGTATATTAGTACATTATGCAGGAACTACTTGCAGCTTTGCCATGGCCAAATGAGAACTAGGAATTCAAAGTCAACTCTTAACAGGCTATCATTAAAAATGTCATATACCTTAATCATACATACATGGTTGCCTCTCGGGATAAGAAGTCTAAAGCAGAGTTTTGCATTTATTAGGTACTTCATAAAGGTTTTATTTATTTATTTATTTGCTGAACTTGAACAATCACAAAAAATGAGACTGAGCCTTATAATATAGTTAGGTATGTATTGGGTCCATAAAAAGTTGTGTCATTGGAACAATCAGAGTAACAAATACTACTCTTCCCAAATATATGGCACCAAAACCGGATTATCATTAACATTAGCAAAAAGTGTCACCTAACTATTCAATCCTTACAGAATCTAGTCCAATATCACATTTCGAATAGGCACTAGAAGAAAAGAATACAATAGTGGTTAAGAAGATGTGAACTTTGAAGGTAAATGTATCTGGACTTAAATTCTGGCTCTGCCATTTACTAGTTTGTGACTGGAATTAAACTCCTAAGCACCAGTTTATTGCCTTAAAAAATGTGTTTGACTGCTCCATAGGTGGACTGTAAGCACAAATGTTAATGGCAATGTTTGATTTAATGCCCTTGTTAATTCTGCTTTCTAACCTATATTCCCATTTGCATGGCCTTTCTCCTCTAAAAACTATAATATCTAATTATGGTATCTTGCTTCAGAGCAATTTATTATCAATCCTTCTTTAGTCTCTAAAAAATTATAATATCTGTGATCACATTTTTATAATTAACATACAATAGTTTTCTGTTCAAATATGACATGTAATTATATAAATATATAAATGTGATCATATATACCCTTTTGAGAATGGTTTTGTTTCAGCATGATTTTGAGATTGATCAAGATTTTGAGTGCATCAATAGTTCATTCTTATTTATTGTTGAGCAATATTTCAATTAAGGGCATTTGGATTGTTTCTATTAGGGGAGGTTGGAATAAAGCATATAGCTACTATAAACATTTATAAACCTGAGTTGTCATTTCTTGAAAAGACTGGAATTGCTGGGTCATATGGTAAGTGTATGTTTGCTTCACTTCATAAAAAACTGCAACAAGTTTTCCTGAGTAGCTTGTCATGCTTTATTCTTACAAGTAATGTGTGAAATTTCAAGTTGCTCCCAATTCCCATAAGTACTTGGTATTGTCAGCAGTTCTTATTTTACCATTCTAATATGGGCATCTCATACCGGCTTTAATTTAGCATTTCTATAATAACTAACAATGTTAAACATCTTTTCATGTGCTTATGTATCATCCTCTTTGATGAAGTGTATAATTTTTCATTCACTTTTTAATTAAGTAGTTTGTTTTCTTACTGCTGAGTTTTGAGGATTTTTATATATTCTAGATGCAAATATTTTTTTATGTGTGATTTGAATATAGTTTCTCAGTCTGTAGATAAACTTTTTTCCTCTTATCGATGTCTGTTGGGAAGTAAATTATGCTAATTATGATGAAGTTCAATTTATCAAGGTTTTTTTAAATGGATACGATTTTGGTGCAACAACTAAGAACACTTTGCTTCACACCATATATGTCTCCTTTCCCTTTCCATTTTATGTTACTGTTGTCTTCGGTATTATAGCTATGGCAGTTGGGAACCCCATCAAAAGCTATAATTTGTGCTTTCAACCATTCAACATCTTATAAATGGCTCAATCAAAGAATAATATTTTATATTTACCCCGATATTTATACTTTCCATTATAGTTTCTTTATTCCTGTGTTCCAGATTTCATTTCATTATCACTTTTTGGCTGTCTGAAGGTTTCCTTTAGCCATTCTTTCAGAACTTTAAAAATGTTCCATTTTCTTCTGGTCTCTATAGTTTCAAAAAAATTATTGACTTTCAAATTGTTTTTTACATATAAATAATGCATTATTGGGTTTGTGCGTGTGTATGTCTTATATTTTCAGCTGTTTGACTATGATATGTCTGGGAGAAGATTTCCTTAGGTTTATTCTGTTTAGAGATTGATAAGATTCCTGAATCTGTAAGTTCATGTGTTTTGTCACATTTGGGAAGTTTTTAGCTGGGGTTTCTACAAGTATTATTTCTGCATTCTTCTTCTTTTCCTCTCTTTCTTTGACTCTGATAACCTGAATGCTGTACATTTTACTATTCTTTCACAGCTCCCTGGTAGTATGTTTATTTAAAGAAAAATATTTTCTATTTATTGCTTAGATTGGATTATTTCTATTAATCTACCTTCAAGTTCACTAGACATTTCCCTGCCATCTTCATTCTGCTATTGAACCTATCCATATTTTGTTTACTGTTTAGTTGATGTATTTTTAGTTTTAAGATTTTGTTGCTTTCTTATTTATATCTACTTTTTACTTGTTAATACTTTCAATCTCTTCATTAGTTTCAAAATAATTTGCTTTTCCTGTTGAACAATTCTTAAAATAGCAGCTTTAAAGTCTTTGTAGATAATTCTAACATCTGTGTCATCTTGGTGCTGGCATATGTTGTTTGTCTGTTCCCATGTTGAGTTGAAATTTACCTGTTTATTCATTACCTAGATAAATTTCATGGTATCTTGGATATTTAGAATATTATGTTAGACTCTGGGTCTTGTGTAGATTATATGAGGAATGTTTTCTTTTTGGTTTTAGCAAGTAATCAATCCCATTGGTTTCCGTCCTCAAGTTCTGACAAGACTATGAGCTGTCGTTCCAAGGTCAGTGCCATTTGCAAAGATGTTGCAATACTATTTTGATGGTTATCTATCTCATATTTTACTTTCCAAAGCTATGTATGGTGTTGGGGTCAAATATAAGCATGCAAAACTTGGGGATGTATCCACAAATTTATAAACTTTAAGGGTTCACTCTCTTCAGTCTGATAATTTGCAGTTTTCTCAGATCACCCTTTTCAAAAATCCTCCAGACAGGAAAGTTCTACTTTTCCCCATTTCTATCATTCACATTCTGCAACTGTAAACATTGGTGCCAAATGGCAAGAAAGCAGGGAAAGGGAAAAGGCAATGGAGGTTTGCCTCACACCCTTCCAACCATAACTTCTCTTGGAGTTTGCCTCCTGGAGGTCTCCTGTTGCCACACCGCTGCCTCTATCACAGGATTGCTTGGGAACTGAATTATGAGGAAATGGAGAAAAAAAATAGGGGCTATCTGTACCTTCTCTGAACCTATGAATCATATTTCTTTATCTTCAAGCCCAAATTACAGAGATTTTCCTGGAGTTCTGCCTGCATTGATACCTGTTTTCAAATTTAGGGTGATGTAGAGTTCAGGCCAGGGCATACCATATGGGGGGGGGGGAAACATGCTAAAATCTCCATTGCTTCGGTGGTGCTTTAAATTCTGATTATCCATGCCAATTGACCTGCTGCTATTTACTTTTTAGAGTCTTCAAATAGCTGTTCCATTTTTTATATCCGAGTTTTATAACTGCATTCATTGGAGGAGATAGGATGAAGAGTGCTTATTAAATCTTACCCAAACTAGAAGCTGTAGTTTAAATTTGAATAAATATAACAAATATAATTTTAAAATTCTACAGACTCATGAAACTTCAAACATTTTTATTTATTTACTTTTATTTAAATATAGTTAGTATGCAATTTTATATTGGTTATATTAGTTTCAGGTGTACAATATAGCGATTTGACATTTTTGTACCTTATAAATCAATTATCCCAGCAATTCTAATAATTATCTGTCAGCCTGTAAACTTATCATGATAATATTCCCCTTTTCACCCATCCCTCACCCCCTCCCTTCTTGTAAACATCTCTTTGGCCTCTGCTTCTATGAGTCTGTTTTTGTTTTATTTGTTTGCTTTGTTTTGTTTTTAGGTTCCATATATAAGTGAAACCATACAGTATTTGTCTTTCTCTGCCTAACTTATTTCACTTAGTATAATAACCTCTAGATCTACCCATGTCACAAATGGCAAGATTTCATTATTTTGTATTTCATAGTATCCCATTCTTTATCCATTCATCTATTGATCAGACATTCTTAATGGAAAAATATCAAAGAGCTTAAAGGCCTGAATGTACTGGTGGTTCAATTTTCTGATATAGAGTGTCAAGTTATAATTCACTGAGTTTATTAAAAAAGAGCAAGAGTGAGTTCAACTTTTTAAAGGTATGCATGTATATTCATAATATTGTGTTTTAGATGCATATTAACTTTTCCTTCATGAAAAGACAAGTAAGTATAAGAAAAGTGTTTAATGATCACTTGTTTTAGAAGTCAAATAGATGTGCATTAGGCCATTTAATCATTTCAAATATATACACTTAAACTTTTCAAAAAGAAATTTTCTTTTACATCTGGTTTCCAACAATGAAGGGTCCACTGAATACCAAAGATTAAAATAATATGGTAATTAAGAGCACCAACATTGGAGTCATAAACTTGGGTTCAAATCCTGATTCAGCTACTCTTATTAGGCCTTGGGCTAGTTATGTAACAGTATTAATCCTCATTTTCTCTTTTGTGTAATAGGAATAATAACACATACAAAAAAGTTTTTGTAAAAATTCTTACTATAGTGTTTGGCTATAATGGGTGCTAATTAACACTAGCTTTCTATCATAATTAACAATCAGAGTAAAAGTGAACTATCAATTATATACAATAAGTTTTGCAAACAAATTTTCCCACTTTTTAAATATTTATTCTACCACTATATCTTTCATGAAAAAGCTATTCATTTACTTTAAAAGGCAAATTTCAAACACACATAAAAGGTTTCAAATATTAAGTAGTAAATGCAATTTTTGCCTCTCTCTCTCAGAAAAGAGAGATTAAGAGTTTGGATCATATGAAGTCAAAAGTTAAGTGGACAAGTACTGAACTGAGTTTCTATGGTGTGCTGTTGGGTACTATGACAAATATTAGAGTAATGTAAGATCGTGTTTAATGAAAGATATAAGCAAAAAATGTAGTTTTATAATTAAATTTACTTCACAGTGATCTCCCTCCAAATAATAAATGGACAATATTGAGGAAATAGAGAGGATTTCTTTATGTGCTTCTGAGTCTCACTTCATCTTCAGGCATTATTGGGGTTGATGCTCTGTTCATTTTCCCTTCGTATTTCATTTAATCTGCTGGATTCTACCCAAAAGATAGTTGCTTTGAAAATGGATATATCCAGATGTTTATCCTCGGGGATAAACTGAAACATTTATAATGTATAACCTAAGGAAAAGAACATCAAGAAAATTTAAGAAATTGATTGATTGTATAGAAATAATGACAGAGATTGGTTAGCTTTGTCTTCAGAATAATGGTAATGATAATTAAACACTATGCAAAGTGCCTATATTATTTAAATAAGTTCACTAAAGACGTGTCTCTCTCTCTTTCTTTAAGAAAATAATTTAATAAATTCATTCTCTTACCATGTCCTTGTCATGGTAAAATTAAGCCCACTCTTAAAGAACAGAGACTACATTTCTCATGTGGCAATACTGGCTACGAGGTCCTCCCAGAAAATGGGCATATGTTTCCTTACGTTTAAGGAATCACAGTTTTACAGGTGAAAAGTTTGTGATGTACTAATAGGCCAGGAGCACTGATTAATATAGGGATTTCAGAGAAATGTATTATCTTTTCAGTTATAGGTATTATAAGTGAAGCCTAGTAAAGGGGAATTAGATGCTTTTTAGTAGATGTGAAAAAAGCAATAAATATTATAAAATATATAAAATGTATCCAGTTACTCATGCCAGAAACCTGAGAGAAATTATTGACACCTCATCTTTCCCATCCTTTATTTCCATAATCCATCAGAAAGTTCTATTTTACCACTAGAATATATCTAAGATCTTGCCTTTCTCAACGTATTGACTTCTACAATCTCAAACCAAATTTTTATTATCACTCTTCTGGGCTACTACAAGAATCTTCTAAGTGGCCCCCCTATATCTATTCTCATTCTCCTCTAATGCCTTCTCAGCACAATCATATAATGGTAGCATTAAAATGATAAATTTGATTAGGTATCTGCCTTATTTTTAATGCCTTATGATTTCAATTAGTGTAAAGATTAAATTTTTAAAATGTCCTATAAAAACATTTCATCTTTCACATGTTTAATTCTACAACTATGTCTTTATTCACTGCCAACCTCTAATTCTTTATTCTATACAACTAAAATTATTTCAGCTATTATAATGCACCTAGTTCTTTCTTGCCTTTATCTTTGAATGCTTGATTCATTCTGCTTGGAACTTGGTCAAATCCCCTCCACCTTCCCCCATTGCTTATCTAACTTCTGCTAATCTACTGTTTCCGACCTTTGATTTCGTTAGCAGGAGAAACTTTCTATGGGTCCTCAGAATTAATTAAATACACATGTCATGTGTTTTAACATCGTCCTATACTATCTCCATCAGTACTTTTATTGTAAGCAGATGTTTTTGTTATTTCCCCAACTATATTTTATAATTTATGAAAATATTCTGTGTTCATTTTTATACACTCAGTGCCTCACATAGTGTGCGATACATAGAAGGTCCCAAAAATATTTATTGAATTAAATTTGGTTGAATATAGGAGACAACAGGGAAATAGACAAGACCTTCAGAGAAGAGTTTATAAGTGCAACCTGGAGTAAGAGGTTTTACATTTTATAGTAGAATTTGAATGGATAGTGAGGACTGAGGAAGAAACTAATATTGTAAACAGCAAGAGTAAAGACAAAGAAGATGAGTTGAATATATTCCAATTTTACCAAGTAGTTATGTCACCAGAGGCAAATTATTCTGTTTTTCTGTGTTTAACTTTTGTCAACCAAATATCAGTCCCAGGGGAAGACTCTAAATACTTCTACCCATTGCATCTTGTTATCAGGACTGTCAAGGAAAAGACAATGCAGTCTATCACTAAATGGACCAATACTTAGCTTACACAGAGAAGAAATAGAGCAAAATCAGTTTTGTTAATGGGCATTGGTCCCCCATGGCCAGTGAGTTTCTCCCAGCAACCAACACAGAGCTATTTACCTACATTAACCTCTCCTTCTGTAGTGGAAGAATCCAATCTTTCCTTGCAGAGGACAGATGAACCAGTGAGGTTGGCCAGGTGTCATACGACACACATGCTTAAGCAGAAATAAAAGAACACACATTGGGATTGCAACAGGGAAAGATATCACCACACAAGGTGATAAGCCAAACATAGGCTGTGTGGCTCTTTATCTCATGGTAAGGAGATATTCCAGGCCCAAGGTCTACACTTTTGTGGCCAAGTAGGGGCCAAAAGACTGCATACTGGAGATTGCATTTACCAACAATTTTTCTCTCTGTAAAACCAGAAAAATAATGGTACATATTATTGCCATTATTTATAACATTAATCTTATATATAAATTGATAATATATTAAAATTGTTCAAAATGTCAACAATAATAAATTAATGTAAATATTTTATTATTATCAGTTAACGGGTATTTTACCATGAAAAATTGTATTAATTTTCTATTGTTGTATAGCAAATTACCCCAAAACTTAGTGGCTTAAAACAGCAATATTTATTATTTCATAGTTTCTGTGGGTCAGAAATCCAGGTGTGGCTTAACTTAGCGTAAACTAAGTGTCAGGATCCCTCACAAAACTGCAGTTAAGGTGTCAGTGAAAGTTGTAGTCTCATATGAAAATTCAACTAGGAAAAGATCCACTGCTAAGTTCACTTACATGATAGTTGGCAGAATTCAGTTCCCTGAGGATTACTAGACTAAGAAATTTATTCCCTTGCCAGGTGGCCATCTCTATCAGGCCATGCATGTGAAAAGAGCCAGAGAACAAAAAAATATCAGCAAGGCAGTAATTGTAGTCATTTATAACCTAATCTTGGAATTGACTTCTCATTACTTTTGTCTGCTTTATTCATGAAATACAAATCATTAAGTCTAGCTCACATGCAAGGGGAAAGGATTACACAAGAGTATGAATAACAGGTAAAAATCACTGGGAGCCATTTTAGAGGGGCACCTAGTACAGAACTATTTTTTTTTAATAAAGTGAGTGTGTAACAATTATGCTGATAATATGTGGAAGAACTGTCAGGTAAATATTAGTTGTTGGGCTCCTAGGGCAATGTATCTTTTTTCTCCAGTGTTGCCCAAATATACATAAGGTAAAATATCAGGTAAGTGGGTAGCATTATATTTAATTATATAATGGAAATGCTGGATTAAGCAAAATTAAATATTTCACTTATAGAATTTCTCAAATATTTAATTTAACATGTTAATAATTATTTTTAATTGCCATTATTTAGTTTATACTATCCAGCACTCACATAGATTTTATTAAATGACTAATGTTACATGAAAATCACATTGGAGAAACATCTCTATACTATATTGCCTACTGTGGTGAGGTTAAAGGGTGGATTGATGTGGGGAAAATATTAGAGTCAGGTTTTGAATGAGAAGATTATTGTTGTAATTTGAATGTATAGTGCTGAGTATTTATACTCTTTCAGGTAGTGAAAATAGAAATGGAGATAATCTAAAAAATTTTTTTCAGAATCTGTTGGTCTTGGATTTTTGCCTTTCCTACAGATGCATGAATCTTCTGAACCCAAATGCAGGATTTGTTATAAATACTAAATTTAAGGAATGCTTGCACTGTTTTGTTTGTTTTACCTGCAATGGTGTCTACACGTCATCTGAACTATTGAAGCCATTTTTCCTCTACAGTTACCAGAATCAAGACAATATCTACAATTACATCTAGTCTATGACTACTCATGTGAAACTTCAGAACATATAAATGAATATACAGACAAAAATCTAAAAATATATAAAACTCTTCTGTCTGTGGTAAAAACATATCTATCCATATTGGTTGTCTTACTCTTCCCGGTAGAACTAGAATACATACAGACAAAATAAAACAACAATTTCAAGAAAAGTCTAAACTGGAAAAAAGAAAGTGGGCTTTTAATTTTCCAAAGATTTTCTGTGTTATGCTGCTTTGTGTTTTCCCCCATAATGCTTTTGATCTTCAGGCATAAGGGCTGCAGGAGTTGCTTCTCAGATATCAGTCACAGCTATTCCTTCTCAGGTAATGTTGAGGATGTGGTGAGGACCAGTTTAAATTCATTGGCAATCATTATTCTTAAATAATAAAACCCCAAACTAAAAACTGTTTTTATGGTTTTACTTTTTTTTAAATTGTAGTAAGAACATTAACTTGAAAACCACTCTCAAATTTTTAAGTGTATAATGCAGTAATGTTAACTATAGGCACAATGCACGCAACAGATATCTAGAACATAGTCATTTTGTGTAACTGAAATTGTATTCTTGTTGAACAGCAACTCCTAGTTTCCTCCTTTCCACAATCTGTGGAAATCACCATTTTAGTTTCAGATTCTATGAGTTTGACTATACTTCATATAAGTGGAATCATGAGATATTGGCTCATCTGTGACTGGCTTATTTCACTTAGCATAGTGTCCTCACAGATCATGCATGTTGTCTCATGTTGAAGGATTTTCTTTATTTTTTTTTAAGGCTGAATAATATTCCGTTGTATGTATATACTACATTTTCTTTATTGATTTAACCATCGATAGACATTAGGTTGTTTCTACATCTTGGCTGTTGTAAACAATATTGTGATGAACATGGGAGTGCAGACACCTTTGAGATCTTGATTCCAATTCTTTTGGATAAATTCCCAGAAAAAGGATCGCAGAATCATATAGTAGTTTTATTTTGGAATTTTTGAGTAATCTCCATACTGTTTTCCATAGTAGCTGTACCAATATACATTCCCAGCAGCAGTGTCTAAGGGTTCCCTTATCTTCACATCCTCAGAAAACACATTCTTTTTTTTTTCTTAGTAATAGCCATTTTAACACATGCAAGATGATATCTCATTGTGATTTTGACTTCCATTTCCCTGATGATCAGTAAGGTTGAGAATTTTACACAAACACACACACACACACATATCTGTTGGCCATTTGTATGTCTTCTTTGGAGAAATGTTTACTCAGGTCCTTTGCCCACTTTTATCAGGTTATTATTTTTTATTTTTGCTCTTGAGTGGTAGGAGAATTATATATTTAGATATTAACTTCTTAGCAGATATATGGTTTGAAAATATTTTCTCCTATTTTATAAGTTGCTTTTTCTTTTTGTTAATTGTTTGCTGTGCAGAAGAGTTTTTACTTTGTGTGTGTGTGTGCGCGTGCATGCGCGCTTTTGGTGTCATAACCAAGAAATCATTGCCCAGGCAAATACCATGACAATTTCCCCTTGTATTTTCTTCTAGGACCTTTGCAGTTCCAGGTCTTATGCTTAAATATGCTTAGATTTTTAGTCTATTTTTAGTTGGTTTATGATTATGGTACTTAAAAAGGTATAATTTTATTATTTTACATGTGGATATCCATTTTTCCCAACATTACTTATTGAAGAAACTATCCATTCCCCATTGTGTATTCTTGGCACCCTTATATGCATAAGGCTTTTTTTTTCTAGGTTTTTTATTCTATTCTATATATTGATGTATTATTTTTAATGCCAATACCATACTGTTTTCATTAGTGTAGCTTTGTAATATATTTTGAAATCAAGAAATGTGATGCCTCCAGCTTTACTTTTCTTTCTCAATATATATTTGGCTATTTAGGATTGTTCTTTGTGATTACATATGAATTTTAAGATTTAAAAGTACCTGTAAAAACAACATTGGCATTTACATAGGGATTGTATTGAATCTATAGGTCACTTTGGATATTATGGACATTTTAATAATGTTAAGTCTTCTAGTCCATAAATGCAAAAATAGCTTCGCATTTATTTGTGATTTCTTTAATTTCTTTTATCAATGTTTTAGTTGTTTTTAGTGTGTACACCTTTCACCTCCTTAATTAAGTTTATTACTAAGTATTTTATGATTTATGATGGAATTGAAGTTGAGATTATTTCCTTAATATACTTAGGGTAGGTCTTTGTTAATATACAGAATCAAAACTAATTTCTGTATGTTGATTTTATGTCCTGCAAATGTACTGAATTCATTTATTAGTTCTATCACGTGTGTGTGTGTGGAATCTTTAAGATTTCCACATATAAGTGATGTCATTTCATCCTTTCCAATTTGGGTGCCTTTTTTTACATTCTTGCCTCATTGCTCTGGTTAGGACTTCCTATGTCATGTTGAATAGAAGTAGTGAAATGGGTATCTTTTACTTGTTCTAGATCTTAGTGGAAAACCTCTTAGTTTTTCACTGTTGAATATAATGTTAATTGTGGGATTGTTATATAAAACCATTAATATACTGAGGTAATTTCCTTCTATTACTAGTTTGTTGAGAGCTTTCATCATGAAAAGATGTTGAATTTTGTCAAATTTTTTTCTGTATCTATTGAGATGTTCTTGTGATGTTTGTCCTTTATTCTGTTAATGTGTTGCACAACACCAATTGATTTTTGTATGTGGAAGCATT
>PUFA01000506.1:0-235000 GCA_003508835.1 Eonycteris spelaea | reverse complement strand
GCATTCATATGCATTTATATTACTGGTTGACATTTATTCCTTTTAACTTGAAGAATTCCCTTTAGCATTCCTTATAAGGCAGGTCTAGTGATGATGAACTCATTCAGCTTTTGTCTATGTGAGAAAGTCTTTATCTCTCCTTTAGTTTAAAGGGCATTTTTGTTAGGTATAGTATTCATGGTTAGCAGTCTTTTTTTTTTTTTCCCCAACGTATTTACTATATTATCTCACTCTTTTAGCCTACAAGGTTTCCGTCGAAAAATCTACCAATAATTGCCTCTTTCTCTTTCTCTTTTCCTTTTGGAACTGCCAAAATGTGTTTATTGGTCTACTTAATGGTGTCTCATAAATCCTTTAAGAATTCTTCACTCTTCACTCTTTTCTTGCTTCGTTTGTTGTTGTTCCTCTGCATGTATAATTTCTAATGACTTGTCTTTTAGTTGGCTGATCTTTGAATTCATATTCTTAATCTAATCTGCTGTATAAACTCTCTAGTAATTTTTTTTTACTTCAGTTTTTGTGTTCTTCAGTTCCATGATTTCTGTTTATTAATTTTTAAATATTTTCTATTTCTGTTGAATTTTTTACTTTGTTCATGCTCTGTTTTCCTGACCTTGTTGAGCATCATTCTGATGGCTCTTTTGATTCTTTTGTAGAAAAATTATACATCTCTAGTTCATTATGGATGTTTTCTGAAGATTTACCTTGTTCTTTTGTTTGGGACATATTACCCCGTGTTTTCATTTTCCTTGACACTTTGTATTAATATGTGAAAAAACAGCTAATATTAGAAACAGTATTGGAAAAACAGGCAGCTCCCCCAATCTTTAAAAACTGGCCTTACAGAGAAGACCTTACCAATTAGCCCAATCAGAGATTTGGGGGGTTTCTACAACATTTTTTCTGGTCTACACCACTTTCTTTGTTCTTAGAAGCTCCAGGAATCTAGAGTATGACAGATTCCATCAGTCCTCTGAAATAAGTGAGGCTGAAGCAAATTTTTCAGGTAGCCCACAGAAATGTTGGATCATTAGATGTTCTGTCTAAATATTTCTCACTTTAGAGGAAAGCTGGGAGCTGTTTTTTTTTTTTAATTTTATTTTCTTATTCTATACTGAGTCAAGAGGGGTGTTAATGTAATTGCTTGTTCAAACTGCCATCTTTGGTCCCAAGGTGGCTAGAGCATATTGGCTCTCATTAGTGCTCTGAGACAAGCAAGAAAACCCGTTCTTCGGGCAGTCTCTTGAAAAGTTGGGGCATTAGATGTGTAGTCTAGCTGAGAGCTGGGGTTTTTTGTCCACTTGTTTTATGTCGAGACAGGGTGAAGTGGTTATGTTGACTGCAAGCTCAAAGTGACATCTCACTGTACCTTAGGTACCTAAAGTTTGCCAGGTTTCATAAGCACTCCAAGACAAGAAAGACAAAAGCCAGTCCTTTGGGCAATTCCCAGAAAAGTTGAGGGTACTAAACATATGGTCTGCCTCTTTCTCTTCTAAGAGAGAAGATGGATTTTTCATCTGTTCATTTTGAGCTAAACCAGAGGGAGGGACTATAGCAACTGCGAGCCCAAACTGCTCAATATTTTCTTTTTGTGTTTTCCTTCCAACCAGGAGCCATCAAGAGATCTCTATTTGGTTATTTTTTGTTTCAGTGATCAAAGTAAACCTTGCTCCAGTTTTGATTTTTTTCTCTCTTTCTAAGCATGAGACATAAGATGTCTTTTTCTTTAGGTACTTTTATTCTTCATTAAAAAAAAAAATGGTTGTTTTGCTTTTGTGTTGCTTGATTAACTCTAAATAAAATGGTACCAATGCTATCTAAACCTGCCTTACTGTATCTGTTAAAAACAGGTTAGCTTAATATATAAAGTTCACCAATAAAATTCCAAGTGCACTTAAGTATTATCTAATATCCATTTACAAGTCCATTTATAACTTTCTCTTGTCACCTCACTTGTGTATGATTCTATTGAGTGTTAGTCCATTAGCAAGTTCTGCCGAAAGCATTCTTGAATAAAGACATTTAGGGAGTTATCAAGTAGATATGATTATTGATTTGTGACAATCAAATATATATAGCCAAGTTTTTATTTAGTAGGTACCATTGCATTATATGAAATATATAATTTTAGAGAAAATTACCTAATAAACATTTTCCTTTTTTCAGAATTTATTAAACTAGTAAGTCCAAAGAATGTAAATCTATATTCAACATGCAAATGTTTTTTAATGTTACTAATGATGCTTTTTAATGGACAGAAATATGCACATTATTGTATATTTTACAATTATCAGTTCTTTGTGATGTACAATAGCAACTAAATTTTAATGTCTTAATTTTGAAATGCATAACCTGAGACTCTTATTTTGAAATTTTAGTCAAAGTTTGTATTTAATATACTTGGAGGAATACTGGAACTATGAAACATTGGTTATCAATGACAAGAGCAATGGAAATTTCAGAGTATATGTGTCTGAGTAATTCATTATTAAAAACCTGATATACTTCCATGGCTTACCTTAGTATCTTGGCATGTATGGTCCACAATATTGTGAATTTAAGTCTAGGATTTCAAGCTAAAACAAATCTGATATCTCCAAGTCGGAATCAACAAAATCTCTAGGGAAAAACGACCTTGATCTTACTTAGACCAATAATGATGTTTCTGTCAAGGATCAATTTAGGCAGAAACTAGATGGTTATTTCTGAGGTATTTTGTAGCTGTTTTCTTGTACTGAGAGTGAAATGGGACTACACTTTAAGATTCTGTATGTCATACAAAGGAATTATTTTAGGAGTCAATAACATTAGATTCCTTGTGAGATATATAACAAAGATAGTTTTAAGAGCTAGTAAACTTGGGAGATTAAAGATAGCATAGGCTATAAAGGTTGTACACCTCTCCTCCAGCAACCACACCAAAATTATAACAAACTACAGAGCATGAGTACATGGAGTCACCAGAGGTCTGGCTGAACAAAAGCCCTATAACTAGATCACCTTAAATAACACACCACCTCAAAATGGTAGGAGAGATGGAGACACAAAATGCCCTGGTCTCACTACTATGTGTGGTGATGGAGAATCAGGAGGGCTATCTTGGCTGCAGAGCCACCTTCCTCACCTGAGGAGTGAGGGGTCCTGGCCAGACACCTGGCTCCCAGTGCAGGGTTCTAGTCCCAGGAAGAGAAGTCCCCAAAACTCTGGTTGTGAAAACCAGTGGACGTTGATGCTGAGTGAGACGGGGGGCTGTGGGAAGCAGAGACTTTCCTTTTAAAGGGCCCACGCCCAACCTTACTCCTTGATAGACTCACTTGCTCTTAGCTCCAGGACTGGGGCAGCTGTTTGAGGGACACCAGGGACATACAGGGAGGCACTGAACTGTTGGGCTTCAGGGTGAGAGCTGGAGGGTGGCTTGGATCCCAGCCAATATATGTGGGCAGAAGCCATTGTTCCTTTGTTGAGCCTCCACTTCCAACCTTCAGAGGTAGGCACAGGCCACTCTGCCCATGAGATTCCCTGAGACTTCGCCTCTCCAAACTTGTGGACTAACCCAAGCCACTTCCAGGGATTTATTCCATAAAAGCGGTCCATATTGGCTCCTGTTGCAACCTTTTATAAAATCTCTCAAAGGCTCACAAAACCCAAAGAAGCAGCATTTGGCTGTGGCATTCCCTATACCTCTTGTTGAGCAGCCCCAAACTCTGTACTAGTAGCAGGTGGCCTCAGTTTCGGTCTTAGTCCCTAAAGGCACCTATAATCCCAGTAAGGGTGGAAGCCATAAGTAGATTACTTGGTGACTCTTACCAGGTAGATTCAGAGGTGCACAGGCTGTGTGGCTGAACTTGGCTTGCAGCTGGACCACTTTCAGATCTGTGCCAAGGGGCCCCACAGCACACCTACTACATAAAACCATTATACTAAGATCAAGAGACTTAGGAGCCCCACTTAATACACAGAAACAGACACAGGGAGGCAGCAAAAATGAGAAGACAAAGAAACATGTCCATTTGAAAGAACAGAACAAAGTTCCAGAAAAAGAATTCACAAAATGATCACAAGTAATACACCATATACGGAGTTCAAAACACTGATATAAAGATGCTTAAGGAACTTGGGGTAAGAGTAGATGGACTCGGTTAGAACTTTCAAAAAAAATTTTAAAAAAACATAAAAATGGAGATGGAAAACATAATTGGGAGACTATCAGAAATGAAGAATATCGTATCTGAGATAAAGAATACATTAGAGGGAATCAACAGAGTGGTTAAAATAAAGGATCCAATCAGCAACATAGAGGATGGGGCAACAGAGGACATCCAATCAGAAAAGCAGCGAGAAAAAAGAATCTAAAAAAAATTAATATACTTGGAGGAATTATACTAAAATTAAGTTAGTTTAAGAAGCTTCTGGGACAATTTCAAGCATAACAATATATGCATCATAGAGCTGCCAGAAGGAAAAGAGAGAAAGCAAGGAATTGAAAACCTATTTGAAGAAATAATGACAGAAAACTTCCCTAACCTGGTTAAGGAAATAGATATACAATTCCAGGGAGTGTAGAGAGTCCCAAACAAGATAAACTCAAAGAGGCCACACCAAGACACATCATAATTAAAATGCCAAAGGTTAAAGACAAAGAGAGAATCTTAAAAGCAACAAGAGAAAAGGAATTAATTACATGCAAAAGAACATCCATAAAACTGCCAGCCTATTTCTGGAAATTTGCAGGCCAGAAGGGCTTGGCACAAATATTCAAAGTTATGAAAACCCAGGGCCCTCAACCAAGATTACTTTAAGCAGCAATAGAATAGAAGGACAGATAAAGAGCTTCCCAGACAAGAAAAGTTAAAGGAGTTTATCAACACCAAGCCAGTATTACAGGAAACGTTGGAAGGACTTATTTAAGAATAAGAAAAAATATGTATCAAAAGTATAAATAAAGAATAGCAATATCTACATATCTATCAATGAGTACTTCAAAAGAAAAAGAATTAAATGCTCCAGTCAAATGATAGGATGGCTGAATGAATAAGAAAACAAGACACTTATATATGCTGCCTACAAGAGACCTACATACAGACTAAAAGTAAGGGGATGGAAAAAGATATTTCACTATGGGCCTAGAAGGTAGTGTGCTGAGTGGAGTAAGTCAGACAGAGGAAGACAAATGCTATATGATCACACATATATGTGGAATCTAAACAACAAAATAAACAAACAAACAGAAATGAACTCATAGATACAGAGAATATTTTGTGGATTACCAAATGGGATGGAGTTGGTGGGGTCAGTGAAAAAGGAGGAAGGGATTGAGAAGTATAAATTGGTAGCTACAAAAAAGTAATGGACATAGAAAATAGCATAAGGAATATAGCCAATAATATTGTAATAACGATGTATGGTGTCAGAGAGGCACTAGATTTATTGGGGTGACCACTTTTTGAGTTACATAGATCTTTAATTACTATGTTGTACACCTGAAACTAATATAGTATTGTATGCCAACTCTAACTAAAAAAGAAAAATATATATATTAATTAAAAAAAGAAAAAGAACTAGTCAACCTGTTTAGGTGAAGATTTAGGAGGAAATAGTTAACCTGCATTGTTAAAGGGAACATTGTTATCCAGAAACAATCAGAAATAAGTAACTATTAAGGGCATTTTAATATTTTAAATGAAATGGAAAGAATAATAATTTACATCCACAGTGTAAATAGACCAAAAAAATTTTTCCGCTTCCTTCTTTTATCATTGTTACAGAAACATTATTTTTCAATATGTGTATAAAACCC
The DNA here is from genome assembly GCA_003508835.1 of Eonycteris spelaea. Taxonomy (NCBI): domain Eukaryota; kingdom Metazoa; phylum Chordata; class Mammalia; order Chiroptera; family Pteropodidae; genus Eonycteris; species Eonycteris spelaea. The sequence goes on along the minus strand of PUFA01000506.1, from coordinate 229,203 downwards.
TTACTCAGTATATATCTTCAAATTAAAATCTTTCAACACCAAGCAGCTGTCCTTGCCTTCCATTGTCTTTGAGTTATTTTGCATATTTCAAAATATAGAAAATTGATAATGCAAATGAATATTATCTATATAATATATATTTGTTATGTTCTGTGGAACACTTGATTACTGACCTATTTCACATTTATGTGTAAATTTATTTGTGCATTCATTATTTTTCTATTTATGTGTTACACTTTGAATTTTCTTTTGATCCTGTTGTAACTTCTTACTGGTTCCTACATTATTAATGAGTTAAATGTTATTATTAGTGATTAATATGTTTGTCACATATTTATTCTGCGGGAGTCACAATTTTGTCTTTCTTAAAAATTTATTCTTTAATATTTTTGGAGATTATGCACTGTGATGCACAATGTATTCACCTTATAGACAGATAAACTGTATTGCTAAATAAATGCATCTCATCAATGGCTTTTGTAAAAGCATATCCTTTTCTTTTAGAAGTGTATCCCAAATGGCAATAGAATTATAAATTCGCTGGCTCTTTTTTGCCCTCTCTTTTGTCTCTACTAATTTATGTTTTTATTTTAGTTTTTTTCACAGTTGATAAGTTATTCTTCATTAGTGGCCAACAATGACTGGAAATTTAGTTTTATGTTATAAATATCTGGTGACTTCTATGTATTAATAATAATAATAGAGATTTGAATTTTTTGTGGAGGGAGATAGCAGATAATTTGTTATGTTAGTTTCTATTTGTACATTTTTCATTCACATTGCTTAACAAATGTGTGCTCACAGGAAGAAAAACAGCTCTTTTATATCTGGACCTATACAATTTTGTATTTCTTTTATTTTGTTTTCTTGATCTAAATCCAAAATTTTGAAAATGATGTTAGAAAATATCTAAGTTTTGTATGTTTAGAGAGCTCTAATTTAAAAAAGACTTTTATAGTGTGATAATGCAATGTTTTCTAGTCTTCAAATTGTACAAATAAACATGATTGTACAGTCTCTTAAATTAAGAAAGTTCTGTTCTATTTGTAGAGTGAAAAAATTGTTATGTAAGACAAACATTCTTAAAATATCTCCCAAATAAGGAACATTGAGAGTTTAATACTTTAAATACGCTAACTTCTAGAAAAACAACAACAACTACAGCAAAAACAATAGGAAATTCTTACGGAAGATACCTGAGAAATATTTTTAAAATCTAAGTTCATATAATTAAGGTAAATATTTGGTAAACAAGGCTATTTTGATAAATTTGTTTCAGTGTTATGTATAATGCGATATCAATTTTATTGTACTTGTTTTCCCCCTGAACCGATGTAGGTTTATTAATCAAGAAATCTAAACTTACCCAAAATAAGGTTTAAGATCATGGAAATGTAAACCATTTCTGAGTTAGCTTCTATGAGAACTAATAAGTGAGTTAAGAAATGTCATGTGATATAAAATTAATATGCAAAAATCAATCACATTTTCATACATTAAGTACAAACAATTGAAAATTAAAATTAAAAAAATATCTTTCCAAGTAAATATTTCCAAATTTTGGGGGTAGATAGTTAAAAGAGGGATCAATGGGTCATATGGTAATTCTATTCTTAATTTGTTGATAAACCTATACTGTTTTACATAGTGGCTGTACCAATTTACATTCCCACCCAATGTCACCCAATAAACTTAACAAAAGGAAAAAAATTAAAAATAAACATATTCTATTAACAATTGATCCTCCTACATGAATTACATAGGCATATGTCTGGACAAATCATGTACAAGATCCATACATAAAAATTTATACAATTCTAATGAAAAATTTCAAGAAAACTAAATAATAAAGATATGTAAAATGTTCTTGATTGGAATATCCAATACAGTAAATTTGTCAATTATTTCATTATCTCCAAATGGTCAATAGTTGTAATATAATTTCTATCAGAATAACAGCTTGGTACTTTGTTGAAGACATAGAGAAGTTTATTTTAAAAATTTTATAGCTTTAATATAGCTAAAACAATCTTTTAGGAAAAGAATAACTCTTTTCAATTTTAAGACACACTACAGTAATCAAGACCAATTCTACTAGTAAAGAGATAGACATATAAATCAGTCACACACAACAGAGAACCCAGAAATAGGCTCAGACGTGTATGCTTAACTTTTTTTTTTTTTTTACAAAGATGGAGAAACAATTTAATGGAGGGTGAAGAGTCTTTTCAACAAATATTGCTGGAACAACTGGATAGCTATGGACAAGAAAAATAACCTTAAACTAAACTTTCACACCATATACAGAAATTAACCAAAAATGGATATCAGACAAAGCTGTAAAATGTATACAATAACACACTTAGAAAAAATACTTAGAAGAAAATCTTGGTAATCCGTGGCTATGCACTGTTCTTAGTCTTGAAATAAAAAAAGAAAAGAAAGAAAAAACAAAAAAGATAATAATAATACATGATAAATAAAGGTAAAATTGATAAATGGGACCTCATAAAAATAAAATTTTTACTGCATAAAAGACACATATCCTATAAAGGATTAATATCTAAATATATAAAGAACTGAAAACTCAAAGGTAGACTTTTATTTCTGAAGTGGTGACATCAGAAACTCAGTGGATTCATTTTCAAATGAAACAACTATAACTTGTTAAAATTATAAAAAGAAACATTTACAGTACCTGGAAATTTTATAAAGATGATATAGCAAATTAAAAACACATTCAATAAAATCTACTAAATTATAGTAACAACAGTAAGAAATGTGACACTTGAGCCATGGATAAACTCCCTTTCTTGCTCTCAACACAAGCTCAGCATGATGTAAGCTCTGCTCCATGGAGAAGTAGCCAAAACCACACAGCCCCTCTCCCCTCATCTCTCAGTCAAGATATATAATCTCACATGAAAACAGTCCACCAACATTTCAAATCCCATCCCCTTCATCTCTGAGTTCCAGAAACTAAATGTCTTGCAAACATGTCTGAGAAGTTGAAGTTCTCTTTATTTGGGTCCTACCCATAGCTTAAAAGCTCCACCCTATAGCAGGCACAGGCCAAGAATAATAAGTTCCTAATGCTTTACTTTAGCTTAATGTAAATTAGAAGATCCATGCCAGGAAAAGCATAATGGAAGACCAGAGGCTTCTCCTTGTGTTCTGCATTTAAAATACGTGTGCCACACACCACACTAAACTATGGAGCCATACTCATGAACTTTGCTTTGAAGAAAAGAAAGGATTTTCATAAGAATACAGAGATACAAATCACTCCCTAACGAAACCTGATTTTTAAAAGAGTGTGAGAAAGATCAAGCCTAAAGATGTCTTTAAAAACAATAGTTATTTGGTGTTAAATAACTATGAGGAGGCTTTTATATATAGAACAAATAAAGTCATAGGTCAGCTATTTCATCAGAAAGAATCAGGGAAATAGTTGAGTATAGATCTCATGAGGTCAGAATAAACTTTAAAAACTGACCTCAAAAAATACATATGCAAGGGCCTGTAATATATAATTAGGTCAGATTGTAAAGCAATTTATGATCCAGAGCATGTTTAAAACAGTAGAGAAATAAGCTGGTTTTTAGTGGAGCCTAGTGGGTAAGGATGATGTCACATCAAGGGAGACAAATTATTTGAGGGATCAGATAAAGAGCTAATAAAATAGAACACTACTAAAACCACTATGATTCAAGAGCTTGTAACTTCTGAATAGAAGCATCAGAATTTCACACTGTAGAAATAGACTTCACTAAAATAGTGTAGCCAAAGTCACTTAACAAATAAACAAGCAAACAACAAAAGCATACCCTACTGAAGGAGGGAATCAGTACCTAGAGTTGCTTTAATATATTACTGAAAATCTCTGGTTTTCAAATAATTTGAGGCACATATAAAGAAATAATGAAAGTGGGACCCATACATGAGAAAGGAAAACAGACAAGAAAAGCTGCCTATAAGAGGATCTCGATGTAGGCAGACAAAGACTTCAGAGCAGTCGTTGCAAATGTATTTAAAGAACTAAACAAAGCCATGCTAAGAAAGAAAGAAAGAAAGAAGAAAGAAAGAAAGAAGGAAGGAAGGAAGGAAGAAGGAAGGAAGGAAGGAAGGAAGGAAGGAAGGAAGGAAGGAAGGAAGAAGGAAGGAGGAAGAAGGAGGAGGGAGGGAGGAAGGAAAGGAAGGAAGGAGGAAGGAAGGAAGGAAGGAAGGGAAAGAAGAAAGAGAGAGAGAGAGAAAGAAAGAAAGAAAGAAAGAAAGAAAGAAAGAAGAAAGAAAGAAAGAAGAAAAAAGAAAGGAAGGAAGGAAGGAAGGAAGGAAGGAAGGAAGGAAGGAAGGAAGGATTGTGACAATGGCTTGTCAAACACACAATATTAATAAGAATGGAAATTACAAAAAAATAAAACAAATGAAAACTCTGGGGTTTAAAAATACAATAATAAAAACAAAATTCACAAAGGGGGCTCAAAGGTAGATTTGAACTGACAAAAAATAAGTGACCTTTAATATAGATCAATAGGGATTATCCAATTGAAAGAACAAAGAGAAAGAATACAGAAAAAAAAACCACATAAAAATATGGGACACTGTTAATTACAACAATAGCTACATAATGGAGTTGTAAAGGGAGAGGAGAGAAAGAAAGGGAGGAAAGAATTGGTGGCTAAAAACTTCTTACATGGTGAAAACTATTAAAATATTTTAGGTTCAACAAAATGCAAAGGACACACATAGAAATAGATCTACATCAAGACACATTATAGTAAAAAAGTGAATGAAAGACTAATTTGAATGAAGCAAAAGAAAGCTGACTCTTCATTTACACAGAAATTTTAATAAGATTAACATCTGTTTCTTCATCAGAAATGAAGCTGGAGTTCTAGTTAAGGTAAACCTGTGTTGCCTTCTCCAATGACCACATAAAAATGACAACTAAATTATAAAACAATCAACTTAGAGAACCATCTGAAGACTAGCTGGATAGAAGTCTTACAACTAAGTATGTAAAGAAAAAGTCACATTGAGAATGGTAGGAGGGGCAGAGATGAGAAACAAGCTGGACCCACACCCACGTATGATGGTTGAGAATCAGGAAGGATATCTCAGCTGATGAGTTTCCCCTGAGGAGTGCCAGGTCCCAGCCTCACACTGGGATCCCCAGCCTGTAACACCAGTGCCAAGAAGAAGAGTCCTCATAACATCTAGCTATTAAAATCAGTTAGGGTTCCATCTGTCAGGGTGAGATAGAAGGTCGCTAGAAACCTAGGCATCTTCTTAAAGGGCCCATGAACAGACTCATGTGTTTGCAGGCACTCACGCTGGGCTCCAGTGGAGGGACAGTGGCTTGAGAGGAGCCAGAGACATATAGGGGAAACTAATGAGTGGCTTCAGGAAAAGAGCTGGAGGGATAACCACAGTTGTTCCTATGTTGAACATTCTTACCACACAGCTGGCAGTTGGTTTCATCTTTCCTGTGTTGAGCCCTTCCACATAAAACAAAATCTGAATCTGCATTAGTCTGGTGAACTTCAGTTGCTCCACCATGATGACTCTCTAAGACCCTCCCCAACCCAATTCGTGTGCTTCCAGAGGCTTTTTTGATGGCAGGCAGCTAGGCTCACTGCACACCTTAACACCTAGCCTTCTCAAACTATTCCAAAAAAATTAAAGAGGAGAGAAGGCACCGAAGTTCATTTTATGAAGCCAGCATTACTTTGATTCAAAACCAGACGAAGAAGAAGAAGAAGAAGAAGAAGAAGAAGAAGAAGAAAGAAAAGAAGAAGAAGAAGAAGAAGAAGAAGAAGAAGAAGAAGAAGAAGAAGAAAGAAGAAAGAAGAAGAAGAAGAGAAGAAGAAGAAGAAGAAGAAGAGAAGAAGAAGAGAAGAAGAAGAAGAAGAAGAAGAAATTATAGGATGATATCCCTGGTGAACATAGATGCACAATTCTCAACAAAATATAACAAGCCAAATTCAGCAATACATTAAAAAGGTTATAAACCATGATCAAGTGGTATTTATTCCTGGGATGCCAGGTTGGTTCAATATCCGTAAATCAATTAAATGATACCCCATATAAACAAAATAAGGGGTAAAAATAATATGATTATATTAATAGATTCAGGAAAAAATTGTCAAAATTCAGCATCAATTTATAACAAAAACTCTCAAGAAAGTGGGAACATACCTCAACATAATAAAAGCAATTATGACAAACCCACAGCTAACATCATACTCAATGGTAAAAAGCTAAAAATGTTTTCCTTAAGATTAAGAACAAGACAAGGATGTCTACTTTACCATTTTATTCATCATAGTATTGGAAGTCCTATTCACAGCAATCAAGCAAACAAACAAACAAAAAGAAATAAAAAAATAAAAAAGTCAGCTAAATTAGAAAAGAAGTAAAACTTATTATTGTAGGTGACATAACAATATATAGAGAGAACCCTAAATATTCCACCAAAAAAAGTCTATTAGAACTGATAAATGAATTTGGAAAAGTAGCAGGATACAAAATTAATATTCAGAAATTGATTGCAATTTTACCCCCCAATAAAAATCTATCAGAAGTAGAAATTAAGAAAATATTTAACGCAATTGTAAATCTTAAAAATATAATAAAATAGTTAGTAACAAACTTAATCAAGGAGGTAAAATACCTGTACTCAAAAAACTATGAGACATTGAAGAAATTGAAAAAGATACAAATACATGGAAGCATATACCTTGCTCATGAGTAGGAAGAATGATCATAGTTAAACTCTCCATACTACCCAAATAACTTATAGATTAAGTGAAATTTTTATCAAAATATCAATGGTATTTTTTACAGAACAAGAAAAAACAATGCTAATATTTCTATGAAACCACAAAAGATCTCAAATAGCCACAGTAATCTTGAAAAAAAGAGAACGAAGTTGGAAGTATCATGTTACCTAATATCAAACTATACTACAAGTCTATAGTTACCAAAACAGCATGGTACTGACATATAAACAGACACATAGATGGATAGAACAGAACAGAGAGCAGAGAAATAAATTCACGCCTATATGGTCAATAACTCTATGACAAAGGAGGCAAGAATATACAATGGGGTAAAAAAAACATTCAATAAATGGTATTAGAAAAACTGAACAGATACATGCAAAAAAATAAAACTAGATCAACTTTTACATCATATACAAGAATAAACTCAAAGTGGATTAAAGACTTATATGTAAGAACCAAAACCATACAACTCCTAGAATAAAACATAGGTAGTAAATTCACACATTGTTCTTAGTAATATATATATTTTTTGATATATGTCCTCAGGCAAGGGAAACCAAAGAAAAATAAACAAATGGGACTACATTAAATTAAAAAGGTTTTGTACAGCAAAGGAAACCATCAACAAAACAAAAAAGACCATCTATTGAATGAGAGGAAATATTCCCCAATGACACATCCCATTAAGAGTTACTATCCAAAATTTATAAAGAGCTCATACAACTCTACCTCAAAAACAAAACAAACAAACAATCCAATCAAAATATGGGCAGAGGACCTGAATAGACATTTCTCAAAGGAGGTCATATAAGAGGACATACATTTCAAATAGACATATAAAATGATACTCAATGTCACTGATCATCAGAGAAATGTAAATTAAAACCACAATGAGATATCACCTCATACCTGTCAGAATGACTATCATCCATAAATCAGCAAACAAGTATTGGGAAGGATGTGGAGAAAAGGGAATCCTTGTGCATTGTTGGTGGGATTGCAAATTGGTACACCTACTATGAAAAACAGTATGCAGGTTTCTCAAAAAATTAAAAATAGAATTACCTTATGACCCAACAACTTCACTTTTGGGTATTTATCTGAAGAAATCCATAACACTAATTATATTATATATAACGGAAAAGATATATGCAGCTCCATGTTCATTGCAGTGTTATTTATTAGTAGTCAAGATATGAAAGCAACCTAAGTCTTCATCAAGAAATTGATTGGATAAAGACAAAGTGATAAATACATACAATGGAATATTACTCTGCTATAAAAGAATGAAATCTTACCATTTGTGACCACATGGGTTGACCTAAAGAGTATTATGCTGAGTGAAATAAATCAAAGAAATACAAATACCATATAGTCTCACTTTTATGTGGCATCAAAGTAACAAAATACATGAGCAAACAAAACAGAAACAGACTCAGATACAGAGAAAAAAGATGTTTGCTAGATGGGAGGGAGTTTGGGAGGCTGGGCGAAAAGCTGAAGGGATTAAGTATAGAATAGTCGCGGAGATGTAAAAGTACAGCATAGGGAATATAGTCAATAATATTGTAATAACTATGTGTGGTGCCAGGTGGCTACTATGCTTATTGGGGGATCACTTCATAATTATATAAATATCTAAGCACTATGCTGTACATCTGAAACTAATATAAAATGATTTTGAATGTCAACTATAATTTAAAAAAAAGAATAATACTTTGTAGGAAGAAACTTATATTAGATATTTAGATTTCCTGGGTTTAATTAAATAACAGTGACTGTCCATTAGTAAGTACAAAATAAATTGTAGTTAATATTATTATAACATAAATAAGGTATTTATAATGCTTGGAACATGATGGACCCTAAAAATGTGTTAAGGATTGTTTGTAGGTAATGTTGTTGCTGATATTTCAAAACTCTCTCTTTTAAGAGAGAAAGTAAAATGCTTTTTGAAGTTAAAAAAGAAAAGAAAAATTAGAGACCAGAAGACAGTGAGATGATATAAAACGATAAAAAATGTATTATCCCCAAAATCTTATATCCCTCTAAACTATCTTTTAAAGTTGAAGGTATAAGAAAGACATATCCAGATAACCAAAAATTGAGAGAATGTTTTGTTGGTAGACTCAAATTAATATAAATATGTCTTCAGGCTAAAAACAAGTGATGCCAGAAAGTAATTTGAGTCTAAAAAAAATAAAAAATATGTAACAAAAACAGAAAAACAGATCACTAGCCAAGTTACGTAATTATAAAAGCTAATACAAATGTATTACTTTTTCTCTTAACTAATTTAAATAGCAATTGTATAAAAAATATGTAAACAATGGTATTATTGGGCCTCCAACATACAGAAATGCAATATATTTGACAATAATACCACAAAAGACGAAAGTGGGAACAAGATTATATTGTAGTGAAGAAATTATATTGGATGGTAAATCAAGTTCACGGGAAGAAATGAAGATACTCAGAAATGATAAATAAGAAAGTTAATATTAACAGAGTTATAAATATACTTGTCCCTTTCTTCTGTCAGGTTCTTTAAAATACATGACATCATATAAAGTAATAAAAAATAATAATTATAACAATAAAGTGTTGTGTATTAATATTACTATTAGTATATACTATTAGTATGTTAGTTATATACTAATAGTATATTAGTATATTTCTAATAGCATATTAGTATATACATTATTAATATATATATATATATATATATATATATAATATATATATATATATACAATGTAAGAGTTCTGATTCCTAGCCAATAATCTTTCTGTGATTTTGTTTTAGGCCCAACAAAGGCAATTACAAAGGCAGGCTACATTGGGGAAAGCTGCCTTCCTCACACCAGACTTGTTGCACATTCGGTCCTTATAACTCTAAAGAAAGTTGCAATTAAAGACTTAACCCATGAACCTTCATTCTTGTTCTTTATCTGAGATCGTCAAAGTCCTCTTCAGGTTTCTCTGCCAAGGCCTTGCTATGGATAGAAGAGTGGGAATCTTGAAGATACTTTTTTACTCTTACTACTTGGTGCTTTTCCACTCCTAGCCCTTCTACTTCACCCTACCCTCAACACAGGTCCATAGAACTGTGAAAGCCTTGTGTTCAGGACTTCCATAGAGCAAAACAATTTCTTCTTCTGTGCTAATCAACCTTACCTTTGACTGGTAGATTGTTCTATGGGGCAACTAGAACAGAGGAAGTTAGTGCTTTCTCCAACTTTGACTCTTGCATATACCATTACAGTAAGTGATTAGTTTCACTGTTGCATTAGTTTTGGCTTGTTTGTCTTAATTGGCTACTCTAATACCTCATAGTTTATTGCTCTCTTCCTGATTAGTTTAGCATCTAACAAATTGAACAGTGAGAAGGGTAGTCAGTTAAACACCATGACAATCTGGGAGGGGAAAAGCTTAAAGATCCTACATAGTACTTTTAGAAGATGCTAGTAGAGTCTGCAGAATTTTGGGGGGGGGGTACTAGTTTGCAAGAGTCTAAGGGCTTACAGGATATTTTGCCACCTGGTCTTGGGAATTGCTAGCAGAAGCCATAGATTACTCTTGGAGGATGCTAGTGGATTATTTATATAACTTTTTTCAGTTTCCAAGGAAGAACATTGGTCTTTCGTGTTAGCCCTCAACTCCTCAGCTGAGTTTCACTCAGTGGGTCAGATTAGAGATCCAACAGGAGTTCAGAAAAAGCTAAAGAAGCAGTTTCACAACCACTGCTTGTGGCCTTCCAACAAAGGCACTGCACATAGGGGTTCTTGTGAGCTGAGTAACTCTATGCAGGTCCCTGGCAAACATAAACATTCTGCAGCATAGCAAATTGCCAAAACATCAGAAAGAAAAGTATAAAGCTTGTTGGGCTCATTTTGCCCAGTGGCCCTGAAAACACCTTTGAGATTTATTTAAATCTCTTCTGAAGGTAATCTTGCTTAACTTAGTATGGGAAAATTGGCATGGTATGGAGTACACTATTAGAAACCCCTCCTTCAGAGTGTCCTAACAGTATCCACTGACAGAATAACAGAATTTAAGCAACACAACAACACTGTAGCCACAGCCTTTCAGTAAAACCATGAGACCATGTCCTCCCTATATATAACATGCAGCAGGTCATGTACTTGTGGGGAAACCTGGGCTTCACTGCAGAAAAGCCTGGGATTTACTTTAACTGCCTGCCTTACACAGTCCCTGAGAGTCCTATCCAGGAAATAGCTGTCTTCCCTGGTCTGCTGCTCTACCTGAAACTCCATCGCCTCCACCAACCCAAGAAAACTTATGACCCAATCCTAGCAGGCAACCCCTGTGATTGAAAAAGGTTCTGTTCCTTCACCCCTCCCTATGAGCATAGTATTTATTGGTCAGTGCCCTGATGGTCTTTAAGGTCTTCTGCCCAAGACCTCTTAGGTTTCAGAAATAAACAAGATTATGTGTTAGGCCAATGTCCTTTTGATGAATATGGAAGGCCAGAGGCCATATGCCAAGGGTAGAGTTCAGTAGGAAGATAAAAAAGAATTGCATTTCTTGGGCCTTTGCAATACCATTTTACAAGTGACTGTGATCCCCACAATCTCTGGTATTGAGATGAGGAAAAAACAAATAAATTTCTCTGGTTTGGATCTGAAAACATTACAGTGCATTCACTGTCCAGGCCAAAAGTATGGGTGATCTCTTTTGTTCCTACAAAATTTATTGTGATGATCTCCACTACAAGATGTATTATGTTAATATGGCCCATGTACACCAACTCAATCAACTGATTGGGCATATCACATCCTCCATCTTGGCCTACCTGTAATTCAATGGAGATTGATGGAATTCCAGACCAAACTCGGTCCCATATGCCTCATCTACTTCCCCCGGCCACATATATCCTAGTCATTTCAGCTGAGAAAGTGTCTATGAGCAGCTGTTCATGGCTGAGATCACCATTGTCGCTTCGAGCCAGACAACCAAGATAGTCAAGTGTGACCCTTTGACATAGCAAGTACATGGCCTGCTGCATGCCAATCAGTTAAAAGGACATGGTCTCAGAAGATGTCAACATGGCCATTGCCACATCAAGGCCAAGCACACCAATCTAGTTTGTGGATTGGTGCCCAACTGGTTTAAGAGGGGCATCAACTACCATCCCCATACCATCATCTTTGTGGAGGAGCCTGGCCAAGGTGCTGTAGGTTGTTGTGTATGCTGACCATCATCATCATTGAGGCATAGGTCTGTCTGGTCCATAAGTTTGATCTCATGTATGCAATGTAATCTTTGTGCTACATAGGGGAAGGCATGGAGAAAGGGGGAGTTTCTCCAAGTCTCGGAGAACATGGGAGCTCTGGAGAAAGATTACAAAGAGATGAGAATACTGAATGGGAAAGTGTGGCCCTATCCTGCACTTTCTCCTGCCACCACTTCGGTTTGGCTGGTTTAAAGTTGTTAAAATTAAAGTTTCCGTATTAGAAAAAAACAAGATGTACATGTCTGCTTACATTTGCCCATAAGCCCTTACAGGAATTGCTAACAATTAGGACTATTAATAGGGGGAATGTGGAAGATTTTAACTACTTGCTCGTGGACTATAGTTGAGTAGTCCTTGGCAAGGCATGACCTGACATATAAAGCAAGTCACCATGTAGGGACTTGAACATTTAGTGGGGAAAAAATGGTTTTGCTACTAAATAGATTTCTGTTACCCCATGTGGATGCTCCACAGAGAGGTTCTTAGAAGATTATAACCAATTACGACAGATCATGCTTCGTTCACAACCTCAGATGTGAAGACTAAACTGTCCTCTTCCCCAGAGCAAGAAAATGTACAACCGAATGCCTCCTAGATTCATGAGAAAAGTAAATCCATAGGAATTCAGATACCATCCTGAGACTGGGCCAATGTATGAATTCCATTGTCCTCAAAAAATCCTGGCGCAACATCGTGGCAAATCTGTCTTGTCGGCCAGATTCTAAACAAGACTAAATACATTGCAATAGGGACAGATTCCTGAGCCAAACAGAAAAGAACGGTCTTGGCAGTTAGTTTTCATATTTGTTCTTTTGTTCCATCCAGAGAGCCTCACTAGATTCTGATGATAGTTCCACACTTTTTCCAGGTTTGGCCTAGGTATAGCCATGTGTTCCACTGACTCAGGACACAGAATCCAGACCCTACAGAGGCCCAAATTTGTTTTTCTTAGGTTTCCTCGGCGCATTGAATTTGATAACAACCCTGGATTTGCAACCCAGTCCATATACCGGTGGGATAACAATTATGGGGCATATGAATAGGAATCTCCATTTTCAATGTTAATTCCCCAAAGCCAACATGAGTAGTAATTGACAATTTTTGAAACAAGCAGATTAAGGACAGGCTTATGTGACTGATGGGAGGAGGAGACGACAACCCCAGTTTGGACTATACATCTCAGGTGAGGCAATCTGAGGTCTCAATACAGTAATTCCTTCAAAGAGCACTTCTCGTTTGTACAATATTTGGATGGTCTGTCCTCTTCTTACAATTATACTATCCATCCTTTCTTTTACAGTCTTTTGGATATCTCGGTCTCTGAAGGATCTTGCAGAGGGCTCAATTACATTTGAACCCTTTCTTGAAGATTCAAATAGATGGAAAATTAAGATGGCTATTAAAACAGCAGGGGTAAAAGATTATGTAAATTCTTTCAAAATATTTTAAATAAGATTTATTCTAATTCTTAAATATGACATATTATTTATAAAAATGTCTTTCTGTAAAAATGCTTTTATCCCTGTTTCATACAACTCTTCCAGATAGAGAGACTAATGAAAATAGGAAGATGATTTTTTAAATGTAGTTTTCACTACTGAATGGGATAAACTTATAATAACAACAATAAATAAAAACATAAAACTAGCACCTAAGGAGGGAAAGGGGAGGTGATATAAATGATCTTGTATTTTTTCAGAAAATGCTCTTAAAAGATTTCCCCTGCTTTTGAAGAAAACAAACCAGTACCATTTTCCAAGCTGCTGTGAGTGTTTTGGCTTCAGGCTGGAGAGCTTAATAATAACACCTGGACAATGCTTAACTATGAGACAGTAGAGAATGGCCTCGGCTCCTGCACTTCTACTCAAAAATATTTCCATGTGTCCACACAATCATAAGGCCAACAAATGTTTAAAGATATACAAAATGTTGGAGCTGACTACCTCAATCAGTTCATCTAAAACTAAGGATTAAAGCTGAATTATTTAGAGTGGACTAGAAATCCAGAGCATAGAAGGTCAGGATGGGAGGCCATATTGAGAGTCTTGTTAACGTAACTGCCTGATTAATGTATATACTGCTTAGAGTGTCCTAAACATTGGCAAAATTTTGTTTCCATGTAGGGAGATCCTGGGATATAATTTTTATATGTGTAACCTATTATGACACCTTCCTCTCATATCTGGAAGGCACTCAGGTCAGCTTAATTTTTAAAAAATGCCTACAGCACCTGGTATTCTAGGTGGTTCCCCATCCAAGTAACTAACCAGGCCCCAACCCTACTTACAGCTTCTGAGATCAGATGAGATTGAGTCAGCTTAAATTTATTGGCCCAGATTTGTACTGTGGCTAAATTGATGCCTCAAGTTGGGTTTAAAAATAATACAAAAACTTGAAAAGGAATCTCTCTTGGCTGTCTAAATATATCTTAATGGGCTAGGAGACATCTTTTCCTGATTTGGTAACTGTTGGGACTCATAATTACATCCAGTTTTCCAGCCTGGCCTGCTCAATCTTATTTGCAGGGATCTTGATCATGCCCTGGTCTACTGTTACTTCAGACTAATTACCTGGTTTTTGTCACAGCTCCTCAAAGTCCCACTCATTTAGATCTCTGATGGGATAGTCGATTTTTGCTAAAGTCCCAAAAATCAGGAGTGAGAATTGGAACTCTGGATCTTAGCCAAAAACATTTATATGATTTTTTGAAACCCACCACCAGCAAATTACGAAGGCTTTGCCTGACAGCCCCTCGTTGAAAGAGAGCTGCTCTCCTGCATTAGACTTGGTGCACAGCCAGCGCATTATAGTCTTGAAAGGCGAGTTGCCATCAAAGGGACTCAGGCTTTCTGGTCAGTTATTCTCTTACGCATATTCACATTCCTAACCCAGGTGCCTTCATTACTAAATATCTTTATCTGAGGCCGTTGTTCAAAGTCTTCTTCAGGCACCCTCCGCTGTAGCTTCCTTATAAGGAGAGGAAGGGGAAAACTTGAAAGAAATTTTTTTCCCATTCTGACAGTACTTTTTCCATTCCTAGCTCTTCCCTTTAGCCTGTCCCCCCTGGCTTAGGTTCACAAACTGCTGGAACCTTTTTGGGGGGCTCCTTCAATAGCGGAGATGATCATCATGTTTGTGCTGTTCCACCTACCACTCAGCTAGTATGCTGCTCCATGGGGAAAAATGAAAAAGGGAGTTTGTGATTTCTCTGGTTTTAAGACTCTTACTTATAACATTTAGTGAGTGATTAAAGTCTTCACTGTTTACTTTCGTTTCGGCTCATTGCTGTTTTAATCAGTTACACATCAATGGAAACTCAACTTTTTCTTCCAGATCTGCTGAGCCCTGTCTGAAGTACTGTGGAATACAATGTGTATTTTTCTCAGTAAGATAGTCATTGGCCTTTAGAGACAATACACAGGAAAAAAAAAAAAAAGGTAAGAAAATTAAGAGCGCAAATTATAATTAAATATTTGTGCTGACCCATTATAGCATTGCTTTGGTAAAAGAGTAAAGTCAATTGAGAAGTTCATCTTTTTTAAGCTAATGTTTATTGTTTACCATGTGTTAACAGACTGCTTTAAACGTACCCACACATATCAATTCAATTAATCCTCACAGCATCCTTGGGTGGAAGAGTTATTATTATTCCATTTTATGAGTTAAGAAAAATGAATACATGTCACATAAATTTACCAATGATATCTTCTTGTCAGAAAGTGAGGGAACAGGGATTTCAAACCTAGGTAATCTGACTACAGGACTCATGCTCTTAAATTTTATGTGCCACTCCCCTGTATAACAATTCCATTAAAAAGAACAAGAAACAAGATTATTAGATGTCTTATTAGATGGATAATAAATAAATAATTTATTGTTAAATTTGTCGTTATTATCAAGTACCATTATTTTGATAATATTTGATTTCTTGTCTGTCCTTGGATCCACTTTTGATGTATTTGCCTAAATTTAACCTTATACCAGATGACTCTCTTGTTTTCATTTTTTATGAAATATTTTTAATCTTACCTTATAAAAGATCAACTTTTGCTGAAATCTTTTGGCTATAAGTTTATATAAGTATTTTACAAAATGTGTTCATAGACAAATTCTTCTTATTCTTATTTTCTTAGGCAATAGAAAAGCAATCTGCAATCAGAGGGAGAAGAATTTTTCCAGAGAACCAAGGTCATGGTACAATTTCTTCTGTAGTGTTTTTTCTGCTCCTTAATTAGGATATTTCTTTTTGTGAGGATGTTTCACAACAGAACCTGTTTCTTTTTCTATCTTTTCATTATGTTAGTGAAAAGAATGTATAACTGTGTATCTACTTAGCATAGAGAAAGCATCACAATTTGGTTTATTTCCTCCCTCTTGAAGTAGCCAGAAGAATTTGGCTGTGGAGTCTCTGCTACTTTACCTAATGAGGTACTGAGAGAATGTGTAGTTTGTAGGGAGTCTGTGTTATTTCACCATCTCTACCCCTGGGATTAAAAATTATAAAAAAACTTTATCTTCTCAGATCGTTGTAGGAATTGGTGGATATATAGTTCAAATGCAAATAAATATCTATGTATTCTCTTTGGATGAACACTTGTGGTATGATTAGATGTTTTTTCTTTTCCTGTTGATTCTGTTGTCTTGAAGACTTTTTTAAAATAATTTTTTCAAATCACCTTATGAGATTTTAATACATTTAACAACATATGAGATTTGAATACATTTAAAGTAATTAAACTTTTGATTCCAAGGAATTTTTAGGTATGGATTCTAAAATAATAGAATGAAAGAATCTTTGCTTGAATTGATGAGAATTCTCTTTATGTGAAGCAGGTTATCATCTACTTGTTTTAAAATGGAAGAACAGCAACGTCCCTCTGCTCCAAAATATGACTAAATGACTGAAATAATGAAGTAATAATCTAAGCTTTAAATATGATCTTAAGAATATTTTAAGATTTTGTTAACTGGCATAACTCAATGGCTTAAATGAATTTATTAAAGGAAAAATGATAACCACATTTGTTTTCTTTGTTCATTTTCGTACAAAGAATCTGAACTCAAGGGACTAGTCTAAGGAGATGAGAAGGTGCAGGGAGTTTATAGATCGGCCTCGAGGAAGTAAAATAATCATGTTGTCATGCTTGTAACAGAGGTGAGTTGAACATATAGGAATAGTTTATCTTATTACCTTCAGCCTTTTTGCTCTCTCTTTTGGGCTGACTGAGCTTTAGGTCATATGTATTCTCCTCTCTGCTTCCTTGTGTGGTAGGCCTGCAGAGGCTGGTGGTCTGAACTCCTGTGTTTACCCAACTTTAATTTGTCCTCAGGCTTGGCCTAAAACTTAATAGACAAGTTTTTATTGATTAAGAAGACAAAAGGACTTTAATTCAGACTGCATATTCATGCTGCATTCTTCAATCCAGCTTTAACCAATCCAGCTTATACTTTGATCTCTAATTTTTAAAAATTTATTTTCCTTTTTTTCTCCAGTTTTATTGAAATATAATAACAATTAGTTGCTCATATTTACATTGTATAATTCAATGTGGGGTTTTTTTTCAATTATAGTTGGCATACAGTGATAATATTAGTTTCAGTTGTACAGCATAGTGATTAGAGATCTATATAAATCAGAAGTGGTCCACCCCACTAAACCAGGTACCCCACTTCCCTTTACATATTTCTTAGAATATTTTTGGCTATTTTCCTTATGCTTTAACTTTATATCTCCATGACTGTTTTGAAACTATCCATTTGTGTATTTTAATCTCTTCACCCTTTCTCACCATCCCGTCACAACCTCCCCCATCTAATAGGCCTCAAAATATTCTCTGTATCTATGAGTTGTTTCCATTTTGTAATTATTGTTGTTTATTTTGTATTTTAGATTCTGCACGTACGTGAAAATCATGTGGTATTTGTCTTTCTCTATCTGACTTCTTCATTGAGCGCAAACACCCTCTAGCCATCAAGGCGATATCTATTTCCAACCCTTCTTTTAGTCTGTGTGTCTTTAATCTGAAGTGAGTCTCTTGGTAGGCAGCATATGTAGGGGTCTTATTTTCTTATCCATTCAGTCCCACCTATCCTTTTGGTTGGAGCACTTAATTCTTTTCCATTTGAGATAGTTGTCATAGATATGTAGTTATTACCATTTTTATTTGTGATTTTGATACATTTTTTTTTCTCAAAGAAGTCCTCCAACATTTCCTGTAATACTGGCTTGGTGATGAATTCTTTTAGCTTATTTTTGTCTGGGAAGCTCTTTAACTGTCCTTCAAATCTAAACTATAGCTTTGCTGGATAAAGTATTCTTGGTTGTAAGTCCTGGGCTTTCATCAACTTTGAAATATTTTCTGCCAAGCCCTTCTGACCTGCATAGTTTTTTTGAGAATCAGCTGCCAGTCTTATGGGTGTTCCCTTGTAGGTACTAATTGCTTTCCTCTTGCTGCTTTTAAGATTCTCTCTTTGAATTTAACTTGGCATTTAATTACAATATGTCTTGGGTAGGCCTCTTTGGGCTCCTTTTTCTTGGGACTTTCTGAGCTATCCTGGGTTATATGTTTTATTTCCTTTCACTAGATTAAGGAGTTTTCCGTCATAATTTATTCAAATAGCTTTTTCACTTCTTGTTCTCCCTCTCCTCCTTCAGGTACCCCTATTACATGGGTGTTTTGACACTTAACTTTTACCAAAGACTCCTTAAATTATTATTATATTCTTCACTTTTTTCCTTGTCATTTTGATTGAGTGACCTTAGCTTAAACATCCTCTGTATCAGTGGTTTTATCCTCTTCTTCATTCACTCTGTTGATTCCTTTAATATACTATTTATCTCAAGATAATGTATTCTTCATTTTGGACTGGTTACCTTTTATAAATTCCATTTTCAATTTTTATGTTTTTTTTTTTTAATTTCTTTGTTAAAGTTCTCATTGAAACATCTACTGTTCCCCAAAGTTTACTGAGCATCTTTATAACCAGTGTTTTGAACTCTGCATTTGTTAGTTTGCTTACTCCATTATTCATGGATCTCTGTTCTGTTCTCTCATATTGTTTCTGCTTCTTCATCTTTCCATTGTGGCTGTCTTTCTGTGTCTGTTTCTATGTACTAAGCAAAGCTTCTAAGTTTCCCAGTCCTATTAGTGTGGCTTTGTGTAGTAGGTGTCCAGAGTACAGTACTAAGAGGGGTTCAGCAGCAGGCCAATTTTAGCCCAACCCGTGCCCCTCTGGGGCCACCTGTAAAGATTCAGCAAAGCAATCCGCAGAAAGCTGTGCTTATAGTTGCCTCAGAAAACGAGGTCAACTGCCGCTAGTGTAGGTCTTGGAGCTTGCTCAGCAAGTTGCACAGGACTTGCCAAGGATGCAAATGAATGTGGCTTGGGTAGGGCTGTGAGTTGGGGGAGGTGAACTTTCAGGGATACCTCTGGTGGAGTGACATCTGTTATCCAGTTTGATGACGTCTCAGCTATGGCGGTGCTGCGATCGCACACTAGGAGCTAGGAAAAGCTCAAACAAAGGAACAATGGATACCACCAGCACTTCTGCCCAGGAGAGAGCTTCACCTCTGGTCCTTGCTCCGACAACTCAGCCTCTCTCTGTAAGTCATTGCTGCCCTTGTGCAGCCTACCTGACATTGGTGCTCAGAGCGAGCAAGTCCATCACTGCTAAAAGTCTGGTCACCAACCTGTCCCCTTTAAGCGGCTGCTGGTAGCTGCAGTAGCCTCTGTCCCCACTCAGTCATTTGGGGCAGGTCAGTCTTGGTCCTTGCCCCTTCCTACCTCTCCTGTTGCAGGTGATTTTTAAAATTTCTCTCCCTAGTTGAGGGTTTTGTTCATCCAGAGCCCAGGTGACTCCACTTGCTGTTTGCTTCATGTTTCTGTCACAACCATG
This sequence comes from Eonycteris spelaea, assembly GCA_003508835.1. Taxonomy (NCBI): domain Eukaryota; kingdom Metazoa; phylum Chordata; class Mammalia; order Chiroptera; family Pteropodidae; genus Eonycteris; species Eonycteris spelaea. Next base: position 209,266 of record PUFA01000506.1, on the reverse strand, counting down.
ATGTGGTCGTAAGAGCAGATGAACAAAGCTTCTATCATCTGTGCCATTTTACAAATATCTGTTCTTTAATTTTATAAACTAAATATTTCTTGGTTCAGAGAGTAAATGTGATTATTTAGATTTTTCCAAACTCAATATTTGGGTGCTATAAACTCATACCCAATTACCTTTTGTGTATCTTATAAAGAGAATAGTCATTGAATTTGATTCAGATACAATTCATGCTTATATGTGAAATCAAAATACACTCATGATTTTAAGAGAGGATTATTATATAACCCAATCTCTTTCCTTGTAAAAACTGTTAATTCAAGCAAACTCTTTATTTGAAACCTATATAATACGCTATGCTTGTGCTTAGCAGAAAAAAAGCTGAACTTGACATAGTTTTGTTAATTCAAAAACTACTAATACATTATGAAAAACTTTAAAACAATTATATATAAGTAATAAATAACAAATCAAAATTAAGTATGCTATAATTGGCATTTAAAGTGGAAAAAAAAATGAATTAATTTGAACTAAAGGTATTTGGCTAGTCTTCAATTAAGATGTGATATTAAGCTGTTTTTGAAGAACAAAGTATAATTTAAGATATTAATGAAGTGCTGAATTGGTATTTTAGCTGAGGGAGAAATACAGCATATATGGGAAAGACATTAATATAGGTTACCGAAACATCATTGAACACATAGCAGGATGAAGAGGCAATAAAGTTGAAACAATTTGTTTTTCCTAAAAGATTTTACGTCGCAGTCTCATTTGAAATTCATATATAACTTCTGCATTGGCCCCCTCCCCGCCAAAAAACGATTGCATATATGACAAAGATTCTTGGATATAATGGTTGTAGTGGTCTAGAAACAACTTTTTCCAAAGTTTGCCTGAAAGTGAAGGTAGTGGTAACTGAGAACATGTCTGTAGAGGGAAGATACTGGTTTCCTTTATTGTTTGTGTGGCTTTACTGTTGTTTGTTTAGAACAACTTGAGCAAAATATAAAAGTTGATGAGAAGGACAATGAGTGAAGGAAAGATGTTAAATACATAAAAGAGAGATAACATAATAAATGATGTAAGGTGCTAAAAAAGCAAATGGAGAAAGTAACCAAAATCAAACATTGACAAGGTTAGAGGAAAAGTTATTTCTTTATTTTAAAAGAATGAAAGATAAGATGGATACAAATGTAGTAGGTAAGTTTGTTTAGTAGAAGTTAAGACATTAAATTTATTTTCTTCTATTTTTCTGTAAATAAAAAAAAAAATGAGACCATCTACTGAGAATGATGAGAAATGGGATACTTGAGGACTACTTCATTATCTGCAACCAAAAAAAATAAGATTATAGTTTAAAATTTATGCTTTGTTTGGGGATAATATGTGGTTGAGAAAGAAATATAAAAAACAGAATTAAACTCCTTCTCATGGGATTCCTAGTTTAGTTTCTGAAAATTTTTATTGTACTAAAATACAGAGAAAAGAAAATTGAGATACAACATTAAAATATAATGACTTTTTAATTTAATATAAATACAATGCAGTTTATTTAACCATTTATATACTTACACTTGAAAAACATGAAAAAATATTAACATTAAAAAAACACTGACATGTTAATATTTAACCAGAGTTTTAATATTATCTAATTTTAGAAAAATGGATATAACATTTTTAACTTTACCATAGAGGGAGTTTAGAGTTGTAATTTACAGATTGCCAAAAATCCATTAACTTCATATCTATTTAATACATTGAAATTACATTTTCAGGAATAAAATAAAGCAAAAAAAATAAAGTTAAAACACTTAGCCAAAATGACAAAATAATTTCTTAATATATATAAACTGAACATCTAACACAATTTATCTTACTGGGCCTAATTAGGTAAGTTATGCATTTGTATATTACTTGTTAAAATTAAAAGGGTAAATCACTTGAATTATTATAGCTGCTACATTAAATAAATCTTTGTTTAATGTTCTTATCTATAGTATAAAGTGGTAGCAGCATACATCTCTAGCTAACTATAAGAAAAACAAAACTGAAGAGCATATTGACAACTGAAATATTATATTAAGGAGTGATGTCAGCAATAAAAATAGCATAAGATATCCTTCCTTTTTATCCTTTTAAATCAATAAATTAGACATTTATACAGAAACAAGGGTACATTTGTGGATTTTTTCCAGACCTTTTACTTTCCTCAAGGGGCCCAAGAGGGATCTTGCCCACCAATGCGGTTGGTAAAAGACAGACAACTCTCCACGTGACCTGTGGAGCCAGAGGAGCCAGTGAGACTGTCTGGACCCTTCTTGCCACTGTTAGGAAAAAAATTGTGTCAGTGCTGAATTGGGCAGGCACTCTCCTATGAGTGAGAACCTGCCAAAGTTCGGCACTTCAAAGTGGAGAATTCAACACACACTGAAAGAAAGAAAAGTATCGATCACAGCAAGAAGTGGTAAGAGAAAACTTTCCCAGTGATGCCTCACTCCCAATAAGACCATGACTGGGGATGATTTATCTGATGGAGGTGACCTCTCCTTCTAAGAAAGATGAGGGTAGTGAGAGAAGGCCTGGCTACTCAAGCTGGGTGAGACACAAGTGGAGAAATTCCGTTCTCTCCACCTGTATCTGATGTACTAAAGTGAGAGCTCTGCAATGGGGGTGGGAGATATTAAGAAAGAGGTAGATAATTTCAAACAACCTTTGAAGGGATTGCTTAGCAGAAATTCCACCATGTGCCTCTGGGAGTGCCACCCATGGGAATTTCCTAATGGGTCTGTAAGTTCTCCCCAATACACTGAATGCTAGACTTGGACCTTTCCCCATTCTGCCACCAGCTTTTGTGTATGCTCCTGAGTGAATTAATCCACAGAACTAGCCGTGGTAGGCAAGGATCATGCTCGGAATATAGCCACAGTTGGTGAGCAAAGGAGACAAAAAACTTGAGCTATAGTCCCATCTTCTAGAATACAAAAGAAAGGTTTCTAATAGACAATCTGGTGAATTGTAAGAATCAAGACAACATAAAGCTTAATTAAAATAAATATTTGCTGCTTCAAATGTAAAAGCAGAATCACATAGCCAACAACAATATAAAACTCAGGAATTATAGTATTTAAAAAATAAACTAATAATTCTCCAGCAACTAAACTCAAAAGAATGGTATACTGTGGTCAACTGATAAGAATTCAAAATAGCTGTTATGAAGAAATTTAGAGCTACAAAACTACTTAAAGAATAATTTAATGAAATCAAGAATAAGTTAATAAACAGAAAGAATTCTTTACCAAAAAGATTTAAATTATTTAAAAGAGCCAAACAGAAATTCTGGAGCTGAAGAATTCCGTGAATGAGATGACGAATGCAATAGGAAGCATTTGTAACAAAGCAGACCAGATGGAAAAAAGAATAAATGAACATAGAGCTAGTAATATAGAAATAATACAATTAGGAGAAGAACTAAGATTTTTAAAAAGTTAGAAAGTCTATAAGTAGCAAAAATACCTATGGCTTCTATGAATTGTTAACAAATACACAACATTAAAGGATGTAAATGTACAATAATATGAAAAGGGGTAAATGGTGGATCCTTTATAGATGTTGAAGATAAGATGCTATCAGCCTGAAATAGACTGCTTTATATAAGATGTTTTATGTATCATTCACAAGGTAACCACAAAGCAAAAACCAGAGTATATCTACAAAGACAAAGAAACAAAAATGGAACATATTAACTATGGAAATTAAACCAATTTATGAGAGCAGGCAAAGACAAAAAAAAAGAAAGAAAGAAAGAAACAATGGAAAATGGAAAAACAATCCCAAAGAAATTAATAAGATACCATTAATAAGTCCTATATATATCGATAATCACTCAAATGTAAATGAGTTGAATTACTAATCAAAATTCACAGAGTAGATGGAGTTAAAAGCAACAACAACAACAACAACAACAACAATAACAAAACAAGACCCAACTATATACTACCTACAAAAGACCCATTCTGATTTAAAGGCACACATAGGCTCAAAGTGAAGGGATTGAAAAAGATATTCCATGAAAGTCAAAACCAAAAAATAAAAATAAAAAAAATCAAAGCCAATTATATTTATATCAGACAAAATAGACTTTAAAGCCAAAAGTGGTAAGAAATGTCATTCATCATTAATATAATGATAAAGGGATCAAATCCATCAAGAACATGCAATAGTCATAGATACGCACCCAATATTGGAGCACCTAAATATACTAAGCAAATACTAACATATAAAGGTAGAAATAGTCAACAATCCATTAATGTAGGGACTTCAATACCCCATTTTTAATAAATGCATAGAATATCTAGACAGAAAATCAAAAAAGAAACAATGGACTTGAACCATGCATTTATATATATATAAATGACCCTAATAGACCACATGTAGAACACTTCATCTAACAGAAGCAGAATACACATTGTTTTCAAAAACGCACACAAAGATTCTTCAGGATAGATTACATGATAGGGCACACAGCAAGTCTTAGCAAATTAAGAAGATTGAATTGCAACCAAGTATCTTTCCTGTCTACAATGATATGGAACTTATAAATTAAGATACAGGAGCGAAGCTGGAAAGATACAAATATATGTAAGCTAAACATACAATCCTGAACAACTACTAGGCAAAGAAAAAAATTATAAAGGTAAGTCAAAAGTATATCAAAACAAAATAGAAACACAACTTACCAAAACCTATGGGTACTACAAAGTAGTTCTGAGAAGAAAATTCATAATAAAAAAGCTTATAATAATAAATTAGAAAATCACAAGGAAAAAAAACCCTAACTTTACACCTTAGGGGAACTAAAAGAAGCATATTAGGCCCACAGTTAGAACAAGAAAGAAAAATAAAAGACACAGTGGAAATAAATGAAACAGAATCAAAGAAAACAATAGAAAATATCAATAAAACTAAGAGCTGTGTTTTTTTTCAACAAGATAAATAAAATTGTCAAAACTTAATGAGACTAAGAAAAAAACAGGGAATACTCAATAAATAAAAATTAGAAATATAATATGAAAACATAACTAACACTACACAGAAATACATAGTATCATGAGAGACAACTAGAACAATTATACATCAACAAATTAGATAATCTAGAAGTGGAATAAATTCCTAGATTCATATATCTGACTAAGGCTGAACCAGAAAGAGATAGCAAGTGTGAACATACCAATAATGAGTAAGGAGGTTGAATCAATAATAAAAAGCCTCTCAATACAAAACACCTAAGGACCAGATGGCTTCATGGGTAATTTTCTACAGAACATTTGTAAAAGATTTAATGCCACTCCTTCTCAAATCTTCCAAAAATTCAAAGAGGAAGAACACTTCCAAACAGTCTATGATGCCAGAATTACCCTTATACTAAAAGTCAACAACAACAACAACAACAACAACAACAACAACAACAACAAAACTATCGGCCAATATCTTCTGGTGATACAGATGCAAAAATTGTCAACAAAACTGTTAGCAAACTAAATTAGAGAATTAATTAAAAGTATTATACACCATGATCAAGCAGGAATTATCTGTGGGATAAAAGGATTTTCAAACATATATAAATCAATAATGTGATAAACCACATCAATAGAAGATTAAATTCATATGATCATCTCATAAATTCAGAAAAAACATTTGACAAAATATAACATCCCTTCATGATAAACACCTTAAACATATTGAGTATACAGGGAACATACCTTAACATAAATAAGGCAAAACTAAAGATAACAGTATATTCAATAGTAAAAAAAATAAAATAAAATAAAATAATAATAATAAAATAAAAGCTTTTTTTCTAATATCAGCAACATGACAAGGGTGTCCTAGCTAGAGCAATCAGGCAAGACAAAGAAGTAAAAGGAATCCATGTCAGAAAGAAAGAAATAAAATTATTGCTATTTGCTCATGATATGATTTCATATTTTGAAAACCCCAAGGCACCAACTAAAAAATTGTTGAATCTAATCAATAATATAATAAAATTGCAGGACATTAAAGTCAATGCACAGAAAGCTATTGCTTTTCTATATAGTAAAAATGAAACACTTGAAAAAGAAGGAAAATCATGCAATTCATCATAGCATCTAAACAAAAACAAAACAAAAATTACCACAGAATAAATTTAACTAAGAAGTGAAAGATCTGTACAGCAATAAGTATTAAGACTTTGCTGAAAGACATCAAAGAAGACACCAATAAATGGAAAGATATTTTGTGTTCATGAATTGGAAAAGTTATTATTTGTTAAAATGTACATTGTTATCCAAACTATAGATTTAACACAGTCCCTACAAAATTCTAATGACATTTATCGCAGAAATAGAAAAAATCAAAATTTGTATGAAACCACAAAAGAGTCCAAATAGCCAAAGCAATCATGAAAAAGAACATCACATTTCCTTATTTAAAAACTACATTAATTAAAAGAGTGTGGTCTTGACATAGACCAACAGAACAGAATAGAGAGCACAGAATTAAACCTCAACATCTACAGATACCTAATATTTGTAAGGGATCCAAGAATATTCGATGAGGGAAAAATAGTCTCTTAAACAGTGTTTGGGAAAAATGTATAACCACATTCAAAAAACTGAAATAGGACTCATTTCACACACCACAAAAATTAACTCAGAATGATCAAAGACTTAAACATAAGACCTGAAACTGTAGAATTTCTAAAAGAAAACATAGGGAAGAAGCTCTTCAATGTTGGTCTTGCCAATGATTTTTTGGACATGATGCTTAAGCAAAAACAACAAATGGAAAAATCAACATGTGGGTCTACAGAATGGGAGACGATTTTTGCTAACTATGTATCAGATAGGGGGTTAATATCCAAATATGTAAAGAACTAATACAACTTAATAACAATAAAAACAAGCAAACAATAGCGTTTAACAATGGGCAGAGATAATGTAGGAAACATGGCAGAGTGAGAGTGTCCCCAGATCTCTCCCCCTGAAACAACAATAAACGGAACATCAGAAACTCAACAAAAAACACCCAAACTACAACACTAGCATGTAGAGCATGGGATCTGCACATAAGGAGCTACCACAGGTCAGACACCAGGTCTTGGGCGGTGCATGGGAAAGAAATAAAGGAGAAATAAAGAAGCTGCCTGACGCATGCCAGAGCTCCCTGCAGCGAGAAGAGGGAGGAAAGAAGAAGCAACAAGTTCCTGCGGTGAGTTCCCCGAACAGCCCTGGAAAAGCTGTAGGGCACCAAACATCCCTGCCTAGGAAAGCTGCAAGGCCCCAGTCATCAGGGCAGAAAGCAGAGAAGATGATGGGACTGCAGAAAAAACAGCTGATTTTTGCCTCCACTAATTGCAAAACCAAGGCTGAGCTGCAGGGCCTAACCACCAACCCAGAGGGCCCCTCCCCCCATACCCTCGAGACTGATCACCACAGACCCCCAGGGGAACCTGAGCAAATGCTGCCGAAACTGTCCCTAACACTGAAAGGGACTGAAAATTGAGGGGTAGCGAGTGTGATTAAATATCTACAAAGAAAATTGAAAAAGCATTAAGACTTTATATAAAGCAGGATCCAAGAGGCTTAGACGTCACCTTACTGTAAAACCAAAAGAAAAGTGCCTTCTTTGCCACAGGCTAAAGAGATACCTTTATATAATAAATTTTCTTTCTGGGAAAGCAGTAGAATACACTTCCTTTGATGTTTCAGGCGAGAAATAGCTCATTAAACACCATGTACAACCAAGGAGACAAGGTATCTCGGAAAGAAAGAGAAAAATCTCCGGAAAATAAGCTTACAGACATAGAAATATGCAACTTAAATGATAGAGAATTCAGGATGGTATTTCAGAAAAACTCAATGAGTTCCAAAACAACTTATTTAACAATTTCAGGAATGGAAAAAAAAACAACTAGATGAGCAGAGCAAGGAGATGATTGAAACTCTCAAAAAGAACCAAATAGAACTTCTGGAGATGAAGAACGTACTGCAAGAGTTGAAAAATGAAATAACAAGCTTGGAAAATAGAATTGACAAAATGGAGGAAAGGATCAGTTGTATTGAAGACAGAAATCTAGAAATAAATCAGAAGGAAGAACAGAGAAAACAAGAATGAAAAATTATAAAAGAGAAATTCAAGAACTAGCAGAGACCATCAGTAGAGGAAACAGAAATAATCAGCATTATCGAAGGCGCGGAAAAGGAAACAGAGATTAGAAAGCACTTCAGAACAAATAGCTGATTGAAAATTTTCCCAAAACTAAGGAATGAGCTGGAGCTTGAATTCAAGAGTCAACAGAACACCCAATTATCTCAACCAAAAAGGCCTTCACCAAGACACATTGTATTAAAATTATCAAAAATCAACAACAAAAAAAGAATTCTCAAGGCAGCCAGGGAGGTAAAAAAAAAAGAAAAAAGGTAACTTATAAATGAAAAACCCATTAGATTATCCTTGGACTTCTCAGCGCAAACCTTACAAGCCAGAAAAGAATGGAAGCAAATATTTAAACTATTAAGTGAAAGGAACTACCAGCCTAGAAAAAAGTATCCAGCTAAGCTCTCCCTTAGACCACTAAGGAGAAATTAAAAAATTTTCTAGAATGGCAAAAATTGAGTGAATTCTCCAATACGAGGCCTGTAAATACAGAAAATACTAAAAGGGGTCAGTTCGCCTAAAACAAAATGACTACAACAAAAATATATAATTAAGAGTAAAGTGACTATTAGGCAAATAGAAGCAAAGGAGTGCAACCCTTACTAAGAACAGGCATTATAAGCTTAAATTAATAAGAGAGAGTTGTTATAAACATGATAGTAATGAAACGTTCAGCATACATAGAAACAAAAATAAGATAATGATGATTGAGAAGGGAAGGATTCAAAGATCCAAATTCCCAAAGGGGAAAGGAGATAAGGCACGTGCAGAAGGAAATGGAGAATATACATATAAATATATAGTACATATATATATACATATATATATACATATATGTACATATACATATATATACATATATATATATGAATATTGTAAATATTACATATATGAATATGTAAAAAATAATATACAGATATATATATACTATTTTTTACATATTCATAATGGTAAACCACACTCCAAAGATTCAGAACAGTTGCATATAACATAAAACAAGAACGACCAGAGAAAAAACTGATAAAAGTCAACCAAAATAAAGAACAGAAACACAAGGATAAGGAAGCAACAGAAACACTGAAACTACCAGAAAGCAAAAGATTAAAATGGCTATAAGAAGGCCTCGTATTCAATAATCATCCTAAATGTGAATGGATCCAACTCACCAATAAAAAGGCACAGAGTTGCAAAGTATCAAAAAACAAAACTCAACCATATGCTTCTCCAGGAAACAGATCTCAGCTCCAAAGACAAATATAGACTCAGAGTGAAAGGGTGGAAAATGATATTTCAAGCAATGCCATTGAGAAAAGCAGGAGTAGTGGTACTAGTATCAGACAAAATAGACTACAAAATAAAAAAGGTAAAGAAAGATACTGAGGGACACTTCATAATGATAAAGGAATCATGCACCAAGAATATAGATACTTCTTAATATCTATGCTTCCAATCAGGGAGCCCCAAAATATGTAAAGTAATTACTAAACAGAACTAAAGGAGAGAAACAAACTAAAACACTATCATATAGGGCCTAAATACTCCCACTGTCGAAATGGACAGATCATCCAAACAGAAAATCAATAAGGAAATAACATCCTGAAGTGACACATTAGACAATTGGACATAACTGACATTTATAGAGCCTTTCATCCCAAAACAGCTGCTATACATTCTCCTCTAGTACACATGGAAACATTCTCAAGAATTTGACCACAGTCAGGGACACAGAGATAGAGTCAACAAAATATAGAGAATTGAAATCAAACCAACCATATTCTCTTATCATAATGCTTTGAAACTAGAGATCAACTGCAGAAAGAAATCAGAAAGAAACACAAATACAATATGCTACTGAAAATAACAGAGTAAAGAAGAAATAAAAAGAGAGATCAAGAGATACATAAAAACAAATGATAATGATTTACAATGATCAAAACTTTTGGACATGGCAAAAGTGATCATAAAAAAAAAAGTTCATATGATTACAGGCCTATCTCCAAAAACGAGAATGAGCCCAAAATAAACATTCTAACACTTCATCTTAAAAACCTAAAAAGGAAGAACAAACGAAGCCTAAGTTCAGCAGAAGGAAAGACAAAATCAAATTAGAGCAGAAATAAATGAAACTGAAACAAACAAAAAAAATGGTAGAAAAAATAATGCAACAAAGAACTGGTTCTTGAGAAGGATGATAAAATTGACAAACCCCTGGCTAGACTCACTAAAGAAAAAAGAGAAAGGACACAATAAACAATCAGGATGAAAGAGGGGAAATTATGACTGACATTGCAGAAATACAAAGGATCATACAAGAATACTATGAAAAAGTATATAACACCAAATTTAATAACTAAAAAATGGACCAGTACTTAGAAAATATAACCTTCTAGACTGAATCAAGAAGAACTGGAAAACTAAATAAGCCAAAGCATCAGTATGCATATTGAAACAATCATCAAAAACCTATCTAAAAGTAAAAGTCCAGGACCAGATGGCTCACAGTGAATTCTACCAAACATTCAAAGAAGATTTAATACCTCTTCTCCTCAAACTCTTCCAAAAAAATTGAAGAGGAGGCAATACTTCCAATCATTTTATGAGGCCAATAGTATCCTGATAAAAAACCTGGTAAACATTAAGCGAAAACAAAGAAAACTACAGACCAATATTTTTCATGAACACATATGCAAAAATCCTAAATAAGATACTAACGAGCCAAATACAGCAATATATTAAAAATAATAGATATCACAATAAAGTGAGCTTCATCCAGGGAGGCACAGGAATGGTTCAACATATGCAAATTGATTAATGTGATACACCACGTAAGCAAATTAAAAAATAGAATTCATTGGTCATATCAATAGATGCAGAAAAAAAAACCTTCGACAAGACACAGCACACATTTATAACAAAACTCTTAACAAAATTGGTATAGAGGGAAAGTACCTTAACATAATAAAGCCATGTAGACAATCCCTCAGGTAACATACTTAATGGTGAAAATTGAAAAACCTTTCATCTAAGATCAGGAAAAGGCAAGGCCGTCCATTATTGCCACAGTTATTCAATGTAACATTGTAGGCAACTAGCAAGTGCAATCAGAAAAGAGAAAGATATAAAAGGCATCCAAATAGAAAATGAAGAAGTCAAACCATTACTATTTGCAGATGAGATGATTCTCTATATAGAAAACCCTAAAGATTCCATAAGCACACTACTAGAAATAATAAGCAAATACAGTAAATTCTTCTGGACACAAAATCAACATTAAAAAACCATAGCTTCCGTATACTGTAATAATGAAGTATCAGAAAAAAGAAGTGGAAAAAATAATTCCTTTCACAACTGCAACAAAAAGAATAAAATAGCTAGGAATAAATATAATGAAAACATGTGAAGGACCTGTATAATGAAAACTATAAGACCCTATTAAAATAAACTGAAGAAGATACAAAGAAGTGGAAAGATATTCTGTATTCTTGGATTGGAAGAATCAACATAGTTAAAAAGACCATATTACCTAAAGCATTATACAGATTTAATGCACTCCCCATCAGCATTTTTATAAAACAATAGAACATAAAATCATCAGATTTATATGGAAGCACAAAAGATTCCTGAATTTCCAAAGCCGCCCTGAGAAAAAGAACGAGGCTGGAGGAATCACTTTACCTGACTTCAAATTATACTACAAAGCGGACAGTAATCAAAACGGCATGGTATTGGCAGCAAAACAGACGCATGAACCAGTGGGTTTACTTCTGAACGCTGAGAGTCCAGAAGTAAACCCATATTTTATATGGGCAAATAATTTTCAACAAAAATGCCAAAAATTAACAGTGAAGCAAAAAAAAGCCTCTTCAATAAATGGTGATGGGAAATAACTGGAAAGTACCTGCAAAAGAATGAAACTAAACAGTTGTTCTATCACCATACACCAAAATTAACTCCAAATGGATTAAGGACCTAATATAAGTCTGAAACAATAAAATGCATAGAAGAAAATCCTAGGAACTAAACTCAAGGAGCTTGGACTTAAAGAGGATTTTATGAATTTGACCTCAAAAGCAAGGGAAGTAAGAGTAAAAATAAATGAATGGGACTACATCAAACTATTAAGCTGCTGCTCAGCAATAGAAATCGTCAACACAAAGTAAGAGACAAACATCAAATGGGAAATATATTTGCAAGTAACATCTCTGATAAGGACCCGATATCCAAAATATACAAAGAACTCATACAACTCAATAACAACAACAACAACAACAACAACAACAACAAACAAATGATCCAATCAAAAAATGGGCAGAGGAAATGAACAGACGGTTCTCCCTAGAGGACAAATAAATGGCCAACAAATATATGAAAAGATGCTCAACATAGCTAACTATTAGGAAATGCAAATCAAAACCACAATGAGTATCATCTCATACCTGTTAGAATAGCTATAATCAACAGGACAAGTAATAACAAATGTTGGAGAGGATGCAGAGAAAAAGGAACCCTCATACACTGCTGATGGACTGCGAATTGGTACAGCCACTATGGAAAACAGTATGGAGGTTCCTCAAAAAACTAAGAATTATCTACCATATGATCCAGCAATCGTCGTACTGGCATTTACCCAAAAACTTGAAAACCCATATCAGAAAAGATATTTTCACACCGATATTCATAGCAGCATTATTCATAGTAGCCAGGACATGGAAACAACCAAAATGTCCTACGATAGATGATAGGCTAAACAAGCGTTAGTACATATGTACAATGGAATATTACTCAGCCATAAGAAGAGATGAAATATTGCCATTTGTGACAACATGGATGGACCTTGAGATAATCATGCTAAGTGAAATAAGCCAGATAAAGAAGTTGAAAACACATGATATCACTTATATGTGGGATATAAACCTAAAAGCAACAAACAGGCAACAGGGACAGAGGACTCATGGACATGAACTATAGGTCTAGTGGTTATCAGAGGCCTAGAGACTAGTGGTCACTAGTGGGGTGGGGAAGAGAGGGGAGGTGACTGGTAAAGGGGGTCAAATATAAAGTAAGGGGGAGGGTGTGAAGTGGATAAAGGGGATCAAACATATGGTAGCTGAAGGAAACTGGACTTTGGGCGGTAAACACACGATGTAATATACAGATTCTAATGATAATACACACCTGTAAATTATATATTTGTAGTATTCCTTGTTACCTCAATAAACTTAATTAAAAATAAAAATAAAATGAGAAGAGAAATTAAATAACCATTTTCCAAAGAAAATATCCAAATTTCCAACAAGTTCATGAAAACCTTCTTGACATCATTAATCATCAGGGAAATGCAAATTGAAACCACAATGAGATATACACTCCACATCTATAAGATCGTCTCACTAAGTAAAAATGTTACTTATTAAAAAATAAAGAGTTACAAAAACTTTGGAAGAGCTAAAGAAACAGGCTTTATACAGAACTTCAAAGAGAGAGCCCAGATCCACAATTCAAAGCTGGTCTAGCAGGAAATTTGTTATTGCTGTTACTATCACTGCTTATTTAAGATCAAACTGCCTTTGTACAATTAGAAAAAAACTGTTAAATCAGAAGTCATATACAATCATTCCTCAGCATCAACAAATATAATAACCTAGCAAACACTAGAGTTTCTGTCTCTGCTGTCACAGAAGACAAAAGGGTAAGAAATCTAGCTTTAAAAATTTTCTGGCTCTATTATACTAGAAGGCAAGTTAGAGAGAAATTGATTTCAGTGTTGTGTTTGGCAATCTTCAGTCTTTACCAGAAGTTTTGTATCAAAAATTCCACAAGTCTTGCTTCCCTGGATACTGCCTCTTGTTGGGAATGCTGTGTCTATTTTAAAGATTGGAACCAGATAAATAGATAAGTAATAGAAAAAAATTTATCACCTACTCTCTCCAAGCATGGAAATGTTACACACGATTTCATCATAAAGGATTAATTGGCACTGATGGGTTAATGCATTATTTCCATTAGATAATCTCAAGTTCCTACTCAGCATTATTAAGCATGGTTTCTCAGAGAATTGTGTTTGTTTATTATTGCTCTCCTGGATATACTGCTAAAAGAAATATTATGTGTACTGCTTACAAAGACTTTATCTTTCTTTTCCTAGGAGTGTTACTGTCTTTAAATTTGCCCTTTTAATTTTTCCTCTTTGAGTCATCTCCATCACAGCTTCCTCATAGAGGTATACCATGAACCACACTTCAGCCACAGTTTAATATTAATATATTTTTCCCCATGTAAATTTGGAACATTCTCCATTGTAAACATAATCTCTTCCATATCAATGGAACTTTTCCAGAATTGCACACATGCAGACTTACCTTAAAATTTCTTATTATGTACTTTATCATAGTAAGACAACCATATCTCAGTACCACAATGGTACCTTAATGTGTTTACCATATTATTCAGAGTCTCATGTCTCAATCAGGGCTTACATCTAATCTGTTAGAGTGACACTTTTTTCCCTTTGCCCCCTTTATTTATTTATTTTCTCCAAACAGCTAAAAAATGCATTTAATAGTTTCTTGATCATTTACATGTATTTTCATTATAAAAATAATTATTAACCGGGTAAAAAAATAAAAACACTGGGTCACTGTGTCAACTTTAAATTGGTTTAGTTAATACTATATTTAACACCTCTCTTTGATCTCTTATTGACATCTTCAAATGTAACATGCTCGAAAACTGCACTATGAATCTTCCAACTAAGCCTTCCAGCTCATCAGGTTAACTTTGAGCCATCACTAGTGTCTATTTTCTTTTCCATCACTTGTAATTCAGCAAAAGTCCTGCTAGTTATTTCATAAAATGGTATCCAGAGTTTGAACACCTTCTGATCACCTTCTAATGTTACCACTCTAATCCCACATCGACTTTTTCACCTGATTATTTTAATATAATTGGTTTTCTTCCTTAACCCTTGACTCCTCTTCAATCATTTATCTATACAACAGGCATACAGATCCTTTAAAATATGTTAGATTATATCACTCTTCTACTTAAAACCTTTCAGTAGTTTTCTATCTTACTTAATAAAAACCCATATACAGTATCTTATGAAGCTTATGTGATACGGTCCCCCTTTTATGTCTCTGACCTCATTTTTTACTGCCCTTCATATGACAGTCAGTTCTAGTAAGCCATGCCATCATTTATTTTTGTTTCCTTGAACGTACCAGACACGCTTCTGCCTCAGGAATTTTTACTGGCTGCTCACCATGCCTCTGTAATTCCTTTTTTCCCAAAAATATGCACAATATTTTCTTCTTTGCCTCTTTCAGAAATTTACTCAAACATTAGCTACTCGGTTATGCTTTTCCTGTTCAGGCATTTAAAATTTAGTCCCCCAATACTCCCTATCCTCTTTTCTACTTTAATTTTCCTTCATAGTATTTATCATCATCTAACTATTATTTGTTGTATTTGGTTTATTTTGTTTATTGTCCATATGTCCCAATTTAAAAAGTAGTTTTTCTACTCCTTTAATGTATCCTTAGTACCCAGAACAATGTGGGTCACATGGTGAACAATCAACAAGTATTTGTTGAATGAACGTAGAACACTGAGTAAATGTTTTTACTGTCTCTATATCCAAATTCAGTATAGTCTCCCTTTTATAAAAAACTCACTGCACCACATTATTAAAATTTACATTTTACTATATAATCCAGTGTAGAACAGTGGATTAATAAAATGATAAGCACTTTCATCACATTTTTTGGTTACTAGAATTTTGAATGAGCAAAATTCATGAGACAGTTTTTTTTTAAATCTTTATTGTTCATTTTAAATACATACACAGATGTCACATTTCTTCACATTAGATGCCAACTTGGCAGTTCCCTAATTTCTATTTGTTGTCAAGTAATTAAAAATCTATAAGTTGATTTAAGCCACAAGCCACAGTCTCAGTTAAATAATTAGAATGTTTAGCTAAAATGTAAGTAAAAATTCTGAATTTAAATTTGAATCTTCTTCCTCAAAACAGATACACCTCCTAGTGAAGGAGTACTGGATTGATAAGGAACAGAGAAATTGAGATAAACTCATTTTTATGTAGATTGGCATCACTGAAACTGGCATCGTGCGCCCTGGACTGGAGATGAAAGAGGGCATCTTTTACTTTTGAACCATCTTGTGAAACCTTGAGAAATTTTATGATGTGATCATCTCTTGAGGAATCCCTTTTATTCGAATGAATGCATTTCTATAGTGAGTGGTGATTTATGGATCCTAAACCTAAAGTGAAACAAGAATAGTTGTTAGAATCCAGAGAAAGAAAGGAAGTGTGTGTGTGTGTGTTGTGTGTGTGTGTTGAGATAGAGAGATATTAAGGGAGCTTATAAATGAAACTTGAAAGAGCTTTTATATAATAGTAGAAAAATTCAATGAGAACTTTAACAAGATATAAAAAAAAAAAAAACGTAAAAGTGGAAATGGAAAACAAAAGAACCAGTCAGATATGAAGACTACAATAAGTGAAATGAAGAATACCTTAGGAGAAATTGATACTGGTTAGATGAAACAGATGACCAAATCAATGATTTAGAAGATAAGGGGAGACCTGTGCACCATGGTGACTCCTATTTGGAGGCTGGTTCCTCAGACTTGAGGGTTTGTACAGTGATAGGAAAGTACGTGATTAGAAATTCCAAATATTCCCTGCTTTTCAATAGCTTACTCTATGCCACTTAGCCTTAAAATAAAAAAGAAAACACTTACATTAGTGCCTGTTTTTTGCTAAATGAAAAGACATCAAGAGGATTTTTCGCAAAAATAGCTGTCAATGTTTGTTTAGCAGAGAACAGTTTTTAGAGACAGTGCACACTGTAATCTCAAGGAAATTAAAAAAGGCACATCAACCACATGTATGGATGGAACCAGCAGGTAGCTGAGTGTTATAAAAGACTTTCCAGGAAGCTGCTATCCTACGATTTCTTTTGCTATTGTGGACACTAATAAAGGAAGACCCAGAGAAACATGGCAGAGGGAGAACGTCCCCAGAGTTCTCCCCTTAAAACAAAAAATACCGACATCTAAAACTCAACAAAAAACACCCAACTGCACACTAACACATCTGGAATGTGGAATCTGTTGCATGAATACTATAGGTAAGAACCCCGGGAGTTGGGCGGTGAGCTGGGAGAAATAAAAAAGAGACTTCTTAAAGACACCAGAGCTCCCTGTAGGAAGCGGGGGAGAGGAGAAGATGTGGAGAGTTTCCCTGAACAGCCCTGCCTGGAAGTGCTGTGAACTACAAACAGCTGGAGGCAAGGCCCAGAAATCAGGGCAGAAGGCAGAGAAGCAACATGGCAGAGAAAACAAACAATTGATTTTGCCGCAACAGTAGCAGAACTGAGGATGAGTGAAAGTCTCCAAACACCAACCTACAGGGCCCTCTTCCCATATCCTCTGACCAAAACACCACGGAGCTCCAGGGGGAATCTGAGCAAATGCTAACAAAACTGTCAATAAACACTACAGGGACTGAGACTGAGGGTAGCGAGCATGATTACATATCTACAAGAAAAAAAAAAAAGCATTATTAAGACTTTATATAAAGCAGGGATCCAAGAGCCATAGATGCCACCTACTGGGAACCAAAAAAGAAAAGCCTTTTTTGCAACAGGCTAAAGGACAACTTTATATAATAAGTCTTCTTTCAGGGTGGGCGGCGGGGGGGGGGGCGGGGGAGCAGAATACACTTCCTTTAATGCATGGGCTGAGAAATAGTCCTTTAAACACCATGAAAACAAGGTGACAAGAAAACTCAGAAAAATCTTCAGAAAATAAGCTTACAGACATAGAAATATGCAACTTAAATGACAGAGAATTCAGGATGGTACTTCTGAAAAAACTCAGTTACTTCCAAAAACGAGTCAATATCAATAATTTCAGGAATTGGAAAGAACAACTAGATGAGCAGATTGAGTTCTTTAGCAAGGATTTTGAAACTTTAAAAAGAAGAGAATAGATCTAGAGATTAAAAAATAAAATTGCGAGAGTTGAAAAATTACAAAAAAGCAAGCTTGTGAAATAGATTCGACTAAATGGAGGAAAGGATCAGTGATACTGAAAGACACAGATCTCGAAATAAATCAGAAGCAAAAAAGAGAGAAACCGAAGAATGAAAAATAATGAAAGAGAAATTCAAGAACTTGTTAAGATCATCAGGAGAGGAAACATAAAAATAATGGGCATTATTGAAGGCAGAAAAAGGAACAAGGACTAAAAAGAATTTTTGGATAAAAAATTGATGAGAATCTTCCAAATCTAAGGAGTGAACTGGAGCTTGGAATTCAAGAAGTCAACAGAACACCCACGTATCTCAACATAAAAAGGCTTTCACCAAGACACATTGTATTAAAATTATCAAAAATCGACAAAACAGACTTCTCAGGGCAGAAAGGGAGAAGAAAACAGTAACTTATGAAGGAAAACCCATAGATTAGCCTCAGAGTTCTCAGTGCAAAACTTAAGAGCCAGAAAAGAGGGGAATCAACTATTCAAACTATTAAGTGAAAGAAACTATCAACCTAGAATAATGTACCCAGTGAAACTCTCCTTTAGATATGAAGGAGAATAAAGACATTTCAAGAAATACAAAAATTGAGTGAATTATCCTATATGAGGCCTGCAGTGCAGGAAAATACTGAAAGGAGTCAGCTCACTTAAACCAAAATGACAAATAATAATAATAATAATTAAGAGCAAAGTGACTATCAGGCAAATAGAAGCAGAGGTGGTGCAACCCTTACAAGAACAGGGTATTAAAAGCTAAAAAAAATAAGAAGAGAATAGCTATTGCAAGATAGTAATGGGACAAATTGAGACAACAATGACTGAAAAGTGGAGGACTAAAAGATCCAAATTCGCAAAGGGGAATGGAGATAAGGCACATGCAGAAGAAAAATGTGTGACAGTATATATATAACTATCCTTTACATATTTGTAATTTAACCACACACCAAAGATTCAGAACTGAAAGTACATAACATAAAATAAGAAGAACCAGAGGGAAAACGCAAAAAAGCCAACCAAAAAAAAAAAAAAAAAAAACCCAAAAAACGAAAACAGAAGCACAAGGACAAGGAAGCAATGGAAACACTGAGCTACCAGAAAGCAAAAGATAAAATGGCTATAAGAAGACTTCATATTTCACTAATCACTCTAAATGTAAATGGATTCAACTCAGCAATAAAAAGGCAGAGAGTTGCAGAATAGATCAAAAAAACCAAACCAAACTATGTGCTGTCTTTAGGAGACACATCTCAGCTCCAAAGACAAATATAGACTCAAAGTGAAAGGATGGAAAATGATATTTCAAGCAAATGGCATTCAGAGTAAAGCAGCAGAAGCAGTAGTAATATCAGATGTAACAGGCTTCAAAATAAAAAAGGTAAAAAAGATATTGAAGGAAACTTTATAATAATAAAGGGAACCATGCATCAAGAAGATATACCACTTCTTAATATCTATGATACCAATCAGGGAGCCCCGAAATAAGTCAAGCAATTACTAACAACTAAAGAGAGAAATAGACCAAAACACTTATCATACTAGGGGACATAATTATTCCACTGTCAGATATCAACAGATCATCCAAACAGATAATCAATAAGGAAATGACATCTTTAAAGGACACATTATACCAACTGGACATAATTGACATTTACAGAGCCTTCCATCCCAAAAACAGCTGCTTATTACATTCTTTGCTAATGCACATGGAACATTATCAAGTATTGATCACATACTGGGACACAGAGATAGCATCAACAATATAAGAGGGCTGAAATCATACTAACCATATTCTCTGATCATAATGCTTTGAAACAAGAAATCAACTGTGAAAAGAAAGTGGAAAGAACCACAAATAAATGGAAGATTAAACAACATACTACTGAAGAATAACTGGGTTAGAAAATAAATGAAAAGGAGATCAAGAGATACATGGAAATGAATGATAATGATAGTATAACATATCAAAGCTTTTGGGACATGACAAAAGCAGTCATAAGAAGAAAGTTCATATCATTACAGGCCTACAATCCAAAAATAAGAACGAACCCAAAAAACAAGCTAACACTTCATCTTAAAAAAAAAAAAAAAAACTAGAAAAAGAAGAACAAATGAAGCCTAAGGTCAGCAGAAGGAAAGAAGTCATCAAAATTAGAGCAGAAATAAATGAAATTGAAAACAAACAAACAAAAACAGTAAAAAATAAATACAACAAGAGCTGGTTCTTTGAGAAGGTTTATAAAATTGACAAACTTCTGTTAGACTCACTAAAAAAAAGAGAAGAGAAAGGACACAAATAAACAAAATGAGGGATGAAAAAGAGAAATTTGACAGACACTGCAGAAATGCAAAGGATCATCAAGAATACTATGAAAAAGTATATAACACAAATTTAATAACCTGGACAAAAGAAAACCAGTACTTAGAAAGATATAACCTTCCTAACTGAATCAAAAAGAACTGGAAAATCTAAATAGACCGATCAGCAGTATGGAAATTGAAACAATCATCAAAAACCTACCAAAAAGTAAAAGTCCAGGACCAGATGGCTTCACCAGTGAATTCTACAAACATTCAAAGAAGATTTAATACCTATTCTCTGCAAATTCTTCCACAAAAATCAAAGAGGAGGCAATACTTTCCAACTCATGTTATGAGACCAGTATTACCTTCATACCAAAACCTGGTAAAGATAAGACAAAAAAAAAAAATGATAGACCATGTCTTTCATGAACATAGATGCAAAAATTCTAAATAGGAATTAGAGAACCAAATACAGTAATATATTAAAAAGATTATACACCACAATCAAGTGGGCTTCTTCTCAGAGGCCCAGGAATGGTTCAACATATGGAAATCAACTAATGAATTACACCACATAAGCAAATTTAAAAATAAAAATCATATGATCATAATCAATAGATGCAGAAAAAGCCTTTGACAAATAAAGCATCAATTTATGATCAAAACACTTAAGAAAATAGCATAGATGTAAAGTACCTTAACTTAATAAAGGCCATATATGACAAAACCCTTAGTCAACATTATACTTAATGGTTAAAAACTAAAAAACCTTCCCTCTAAGATCAGGAATGAGGCAAAGCTGTCCACTATCATTGCTATTCAATAAAATGTTTAGAGGTCCTAGGAAATGGAATCATGGAAGACAAAATATAAAAGGCTTCCAAATAGGATACCAAATCAAACTTCACTATTTGGGGATGACATGATTCTCTATGTAGAAAACTCCACAAGAACAACACTTGAAACAATAAAAAAATAGTAAAGTTTCTGGATACAAAATCAACATTCCACAATCCATAGCATTCCTATACTCTAATTATGATGTGTCAGGAAAAAAAGTGAAAAAAATCATTTCTTTTTTCAATTGCAATAAAAAGAATAAAATACCTAGGAATATCTAACAAAACAAGTGAAGAACTTATTTAATAAAAACTATAGGGACCCTATTAAAAGGAAATCGAAGAAAATACAAAGAAATGGAAAAGATATTCCATGTTCTTGGATTGGAAGGATCGCATAGTTAAAATGACATATTACCTAAAGTATACAGTTTTCATGCAATTTCCATTAAAATCCCATCAGCACTTTTTAAAGAAATAGAACAAAAAATTTTGAGATTTGTATGGAAACACAAAAGACCTTGATTGCCTAACGCCATCCTTAGAAAAAGTAAAGGGGCTGGAGTCATCCACTCTGCCTAACTTCAAAATTATACTACAAAGAGACAGTAATCAAAACGGCTTGGTATTGGCAGCAAAACAGACACAGGGGACCAGTGGAACAGAATCGAGAGACCAGAAGTAAACCCAATTTATATGGGCAAATAATTTTCGACGAAATGCCAAAAACTTACAGTGGAGAAAGGAAAGCTTCTCAATAAGTGGTGCTGGGAAAACTGGAAAGCCACCTGCAAAAGAATAAAGCTAGACCATTGTCTATCACCACACACCAAAAAAAGATAGGAACTAAACTCAAGGACCTTGGGCTTAAAAGGGGTTTTATGAATTTGACCTCAACGGCAAGGGAAGTAAAAGCTAAAATAAATTAATGGGACTATATCAAACTAAAAAGCTTATGCTCAGCAAAGAAATCGTCAATAAGGTAAAGAGACAACCATCCAAATGGGAAAATACATTTGCAAGAAGGCTTTCGATAGGGCCTAACATCCAAAATATACAAATAACTCATATGACTTAATAACAACAACAATAAAAAACAAACAAACTATCCAATCAAAAAATGGACAGAGGACCTGAACAGATACTTCTCTATAGAGGACATACAAATGGCCAACAAATATATGAAGAGATGCTCAACATCACTAGCAATTTGGGAAATGCAAATCGAAACCACAATGAGGTATCATCTCATACCTGTTAGAATAGCTATAATGAACAGGACAAGTAATAATAGATGTTGGAGAGAATGTGGAGAAAAGGAGCGCTTATATACTGCTGGTGGGACTGAAAACTGGTACAGCCGCTATGGAAAACAGTGTGGAGCTTCCGCAAAAAAAACTGAGATTTGATCTACGGTATGATCCAACAATCCCTCAACTGGTTATTTACCCCAAAGACTTGAAAACCCATATCCAAAAAGATATTTGCCACAGACCTTCATAACAGCATTATTCACAGTGGCCAGGGCATGGAAGCAACTGAAGTGTCCTATGATAGATGATTGAAAAAAGAATCGGTGGCACATATATACAATGGAACATTACTCAGCCATAAGAAGAGATGAAATACTACCATTTGCGACATCGTGGCTGGACCTTGACATAATCATGCTGAGTGAAATAAGCCAGACAGAAAAAATTGAAAATCACATGATAACACTCATATATGGGATATAAGCTTAAAAGCAACAAATGACCAGGACATACAGAGACTCGTGGAAATGGACAATAGACTAATGGTTACCAGAGGGTAGGGACTGCGGGAGGGGGTAGGTAGACAGGGTAAGAGAGATCAAATATATGGTGATACTAAGAGATCTAACTATGGGTGGTATTCACACAGTGTGTATATATATGCCTTATTGTTAAAGTGTACAGCTGAAACTTATTGGATTTCACCATGAAAAATAAGTAAATAGTGGTTTACTTTAAAAAGAGAAATGAAGATATGGTAGCAGAAAATATCCAATCAGAATAGGAACAGAAAAAAAGAATCCAAAACTATGAGCATAGTTTAACATGCCTGTGTGTCAGCATCAAGCATACCAATATCTGCCTCATAGGGATACCAAAAGAAAAAGAGAGAGAACAAGTAATTGTAAAGCTATTTCAAGAAATAATAATGGAAAACTTCCCTAATCAGGTGAAGAAATTAGACATACAACACTAAGTAGCACAGTGAGTACCAAGCAAGATGAAACCAAAGAGGCCCTCGCCAAGACACATCATAACTAAAATGCCAAAGATTAAATACAAAGAAAGAATTTTAAAAGCAGCAAGAGAAAAACAAAGTTACCAACAAGAGAGCTTTCCTAAGACTGTCAGCTGATATCTCAACAGAAACTTTGTAGGATAGAAGGATTGGCAGGAAATTTTCAAAGTGATGAAAAGAAATGACCTACAACTGAGATTGCTCTACCCAGTAAAGCTATCATTTAGAATCAAAGACAGATAAAGAACTTCCCAGGCAAGAAAAAGCTAAAGGAGTTCATCATCACTAAGCCAGTATTAGAGGATATATCAGAGGAACTTCTTAAAGAAAAATGTGTGGGGAAAAAAAAATACACACACACACATACACACACACATACATACATATATATATATATAATAAAATGGCAATAACTATATAACTAGCATCAATTAATTTAAGTGTAAATGAATTAAATGTTCCAATCAAACGATGAGGTAGTTGAATGGGTGAGAAAACAGGACCCTTATGTATACTGCCATTAAGAGACTCACTTCAGATCGAAAGACACGCACAGACCGAAAGTAAAGGGATGAAAAAAGATATTTCATGAAAATAGAAACAAACAAAAAAGAAGCTTGGGTAGCAATACTTACATCAGATGAAATAGACTTTTAAATGAAGGCTACAACAAGAGGTAAGGAGTGAATAATCCCTCTTCTGGATATTTGATGAAACCCAAAACACTACTTTTAAGGGACACATGAATCCATACGTTTATTGCAGCATTATTTATAATTGCCAAGATACCTAGGCTACCTGGTTGTCCATCAATAGATGAATGGATAAAGAAGAGGTGATATATCTATATCTATATCAGCCATAAAAAGAATAATATCTTCTGTAATAACATAGATGGACCTAGAAGGCATTGTGTTAAGTGGAATAAGTCAGACAGAGAAAGACAAATGTCATATGTGGAATCTGGAGAACAGGATAAACAAGCAAACAACAGTAACAAGTTCATAGACACAGAGAGCATTTTGATGGTTGTCAGATTGGGTGGGGGAATGAGTGAAGTAGGGACGGGATTGAAAGGTACAAATTGGTAGTTAAAAAATAGTCTAAGGGATGTAGAGTACAGCATGAAAAATACAGTAATATTATAGTAACTATGCATAGTATCATATGGATACTGGATTTATGGGGTGATCACTTTATAAGTTATATGAATGTCTAATCAATGTGTAGTACATCTGAAACTAATATAATATTGTATGTCAACTATAATTGAAAAAATAAAACTATACAAATTTAAACAAAAATATTAGGAAAAAGACAGAAATGTCAGCTATCACCTTTTTTATTTAACATTGTATTGGTGTTTTTATTCAGAACAGTTATAGAAAAAGAAATTTAAAAATTATTGGATTGAAAAGAATACATAAAACTATATCTTCAGACTACATGATCTTTTATATACAAATCCTAATGAATCCACAAATTCATATTTGAATAAATAAACGAATTAAGCAAGTTCAGGATACAACATCACTTTTTAAAAAGTCAATTGTATATCTATACCCTATGAATTAGTATTTCAAAAAAGAAATTAAGAAAACAATTATTCTTTAGTATTTCAAAAAAGAAATTAAGAAAACAATTATTCTTTAAAAAGCTTCACTAAAAGAATAAATAGAAATACATTAATGAAAGATGTGCAGGTCTTCCACACAGAAAACAGTGATAAAAGATATTTAAGACAACCCAATTATAAGAAAAGACAGATCATGTGCATTAATTGGAAAAGTTATTCTCAAAATGACAATAATCCCCAAATTAATATACACATTCAACACAATCCTTATCAATATGTTGCTCACATTTATGCATATATTGACAAGCTGATGGTAAAATTCATTTGGAAATGCAAGCCACTCAGATTTTCCAAAACAATTTTGAAAGAAAAAAAGAATAAAGATGGAAGACTCACACTTCCAAATTTCTAAATTCATTTATATATCTCAATCAAAAGAATGAGTTACTGGTGTGCGGATAGACAAACAGGTCAATAGAATATAAGTGGGACCTATAAATGAACTCTCACATTTTTGGTAGATTGATTTTGGCAAGGGTACTAAGATGATTCACAATAGAGATAAAATTGCCTTTTCAATAAATGGTGCTGAGATAAATAAATATATGCAAAAGATGAAGTTAGGTCTCTAATACCTCATGAAAATCAACTCAAAATGGAGCATCACCTAAATATAAGATGTAAAACACTAAAAATCTTAGAAAAAAATCATAGAACTAAATCCTCATGACTTTTGATTAGTCAATAGTTTTTTAGATATGACACCAAAAGTACAAGCAACAAAAGAAAAAAAAATACATGAAGTGTACTTCATCATAATAAAAAATGTGTATACTTCAAAGAACATCACCAAAATAGTGAAAAAGACTACCCATGGAATGGGATACGATATTTTAAAATCACATATCTGATAATAGACTTGTATCTAGATTACATAAATATCTATTACGACTCAATAATAAAAGACAATCCCAGTAAAACATGGACAAAAGATCTGAATAGGTATTTTTCCAAAAAAAATTAACAAATATCCAATAAGAAAATGAAAAAGATGCTAAACTTTATTAGCCATCACGAAAATGCAAATCTAAACTGTAATGAGATACAACTCCACACTCATTAGGATGGTTATAATAAAAAAGGCAGAAGATAAGAAGTGTTAGTAAGGGAGTGGAAAAATTGTAACACTCATACATGACTTGGGATTGCAAAGACGATAACAAGTGTTGGAGAACATGTGGAAGCTTCATATATTTCTGTTAGGATTGAAAAATGGCACAGTGAGTTTTCAAAATCAATTGCGAGTTTCTCAAAATGTTAAAATTACCATGTGTCCACACAAGAACTTGCACACAAATGTTCATGACAGCATTATTTATAATAGTCAAAATGTGAAAATAACCCAAAAGCCTATCAAATGTTTAATCGATAAATGTTATGTGATATATTCATACAATGGAATGTTATTTAGATTAAAAAAGGAATGAAGTACTGATGCATGCTATAACACGGGTGACCTTGAAAAGATTATGCTAAGTTAAAAAGCAGGATAGGCATAAATGATCATATTATATGATTTATTTATAGGAAATGTCCAAACTAAACAAACCCACAGAGCCGAAATGTCCAGAGTAGGCAAATCTGAAGACAAAAAGTTTTTAAAATTTGATTACTTACATTCTCTAGCACTGAAAAATTGCTTAGGGATATTTATAATATCCATAAGTGAAACTCATAACATAGTCCTACTAGTACAAGTCCTACTATTCCAAGTCACCTATCTTAAAACCTTAAAATAATTTCCAGGTGCCAGAAATACACTTAAATTTCAAGAAAATTTAATTATGTAATTTCAAAATCAGGAGAAATACTATGGATATATCTTTTGAGGTGAGGATCTTCTTTTGGTGTCCTTCATTGAGAGACAAAGTGCTCAGAAGTAAGTGCTTTCAATACTTATTCATGCTGAACCTTTAAGACAAGTACCTAAATATTATAGTAATTTGTGCTATTTCTTAAGTTTCCATCCTGATAGGTACATGGTATGATTGTACTTATTGATCTTTTATTTGGATAGGGCCATGTGACCAATTTTGGTCAATGATTAGGAGTGGATGATATGTGTGTCACTTCTGGTCTAATATATTTAATTGCCAGTTCAAGACCGTGCATGTCCTCACTTCCCTCTGCTAAGATGACTGTCAATATTTAAGACAGTATCCTCTCCCTCATTCTGTGTCCCAAAGTGATGATAATATGGTATATAGATGACAGATACTCTGCTTTGGAGAAACAGCATGAGTGAGAAATAAACCAGTTTCTTTTAAGCCAATGAGATTTAGGGTTCATTGATTACTGCAATAAAATCTATCTCATGTTGTGTGATGCAAGCATATTCTTATACTGTCCCTATAGTATCTGAGACAACAGTATATTCATATAAGAACCCCTATTAAGAAAAATAGTAAAGTTTCTGGATACTTTTACAACATTCACAAATCCATAGCATTCCTATACTCTAATTATGATGTGTTCTTATACTCATATAAGAACCCCTTTTTTTCAAGTGTAGTTCTTTGTGCCTGTTTGGATATTATAGGATTGTAAGTGTCCCTTCATTTATCCCTGATATTTGTAAATTGTGTTTTCACAAATTTTTTCATCAGTGCTGAAAATTTCTGAATTTTATTAATCTTGCCAAAGAAACAGCAGTTATTTCTTTAAATTTTCTCTTATTTTTCTGTTTTGATTTTATGTATTTCCATTTTAATTTTAATTTTTTCAATTAGAGTTGATAGTCTATTATTTTATATAATTTTCAGGTGTACATCACAGTGGTTAGACATTTACATAATTTACGAAGTCATGCCCCTATTAATCTAGTACCTATCTGGCATTATACATGGTTATCACAATATTATTGGCTATATTCTCTACACTGTACATTACATTCCCACGACTGTTTTGTAACTATCAATTTGTACTTTTTAGTCCCTTCACCTTTTTTACTCAGCACCCTCTCAGCTGGCAATCATCATTTTGTTTTCTGTATCTATGAGTCTTATTTTATTGTATTTGTTAATTTATTTTGTTCCTTAGATCCAACATGTAGGTAAAATCATCTGGTATTTGTCTTTAACTGACTTAATTCACTTAGCATAATACCCTCTAGTTCATTCCATGTTGTCCTGTTGTAAGATTTCATTTTTTACGGCTGAGTAATATTTCATTAAATGTATGTATCACCTTTTCTTTATGCAATTGTCTATTGATGGGCACTTAGGTTGCTTCCATATCTTGACTATTGTAAATAGTGCTGCAGTGAACACAGGGGTGCATACATCTTTCTGAATCAGTGTTTTGATTTTCTTTGGTTAAATACCCAGAAGTGGAATTACTGGGTCATAAGGTAGTTCTATTTTTAATCTTTTGAGGAACTTCCAAACTGTTTTCAATAGTGGCTATACAATTTGCAATCCCATCAACAGTGTATGAGAGTTTCCTTTTCACCACATCCTTGACAACACTTGTTGTTTTTTTTGATTTATTAATGATAGCCATTCTGACAGGTGTGAAGTAATATCTCATTGTGATTTTAAGTGGCAGTTCTCTGATGATTAGTAACGTTAATGTTGAGTATTTTTTCATATGCCTATTGGCCATCTGTATGTCCTCTTTGAAGAAATGCCTATTCAGATCCTTTGCCATTTTTTAATTGGACTCTGTGTGTGTGTGTGTGTGTGTGTGTGTGTGTGTGTGTGTGTGTGTGTGTTAAGTTGTATGAGTTCTTATACATTTTGGATACTCACCCCGTGTCAGACGTATCATTGGCAAATATATTCTCTCATTCAGTAGGTGTCTTTTTATTTCATTGATGGTTTCCATTGCTGTGCAAAAACTTTTTAGTTTGATGTATAGTCTTATTTATTTTATTTTTTTCTTTTGTTTCTCTTGCCCGAGGAAATATATCAGAAAAAAAATATTACTAAGAGCAATGTCAGAGAGTTTACTGCCTATGTTTTCCTCTAGGAGCTTTACGATTTTGAGTCTTACTTTTAAGACTTAATCCATTTTGAGTTTATTCTTGTACATTGTGTAAGAAGGTGGTCCAGTTTCATTCTTCCACATGTATCTATAGTTTTCTCAACACCATTTATCTAAGAGACTGTCTTTATCCCATTGTGTATTCCTTCCTCTTTTGTCATAGATTAAATGATTATATAGGCATAGGTTCATTTCTGGGCTGTATATTCTGTTGCACTGATCTATGTGTCTGTTTTATGCCAGTACCATGCTGTTTTTATTACTATCACCTTGTAGTATAGTTTTGAATCAAGTAATGTAACAACTCCAATTTTGTTTTTTTCTCAAGATTACCATGGTTATTCAGGAATCTTTTTATGGGTCTATAAAAATTTTGGGTATTCATTATAGTTCTGTGGAAAATGCCATTGGTATTTTGATAAGGATTACGTTAAATCTATAGATTGGTTTGAATCGTATAGACATTTTAATGAATGTTAAAATTATTCCTGTCCATGAGCACAGCATATACTTCCATTTATTTGTATCTTCTCAGTTTCTTTTTCAATGACTTACAATTTTGTGAGTATGGGTCTTTTACCTCCTTAATTAAATTTAACCCTAGGTATTGTATAGTTTTTAATAGAATTATAAATGGGATTATTTTCTTAATTTTTCCTTTAGATAGTTTATCAATTGGTGTATAAAAATGCAACCAAGTTCTCAATATTAATTTTGTATCCGCTACTTTACTAAATTCATTGATCAGTTCTAACACGTTTTTGTTGTTGTTATAAAGTTTTTGAGGTTCTCTCTATACGGGTAATCATGTCATCTGCAAATAATGATAGTTTTACTTCTTTCTGTACAATTTCGATGTCCTTTATTTCTCTTTTTTCTCTGATTACTGTGGATAAGATTTCTAATACCCTGTTGAATAAAATGGTAAAGGTGGACATCCTTCTTCTTGTTCCTGATACTAAGAAAAGCACTTTTAACATTTCCTGTTGAGTATGTTAGGTGTGGATTTCTCATATATGACCTTTATTATGTAAAGGCACGTTCACTCTATTTCCACTTTGCTGAGAGTTTTTATCATAAATGAATGCAGGATTTTGTCAAATGCTTTTTCTGTATCTCTTAATATAATCATATAATTTTTATCTTTTGATTTGTTAATGTGGTGCATCACATTAATTAATTTGAAGATATTGAACCTACCTTGTATCCCAGAAATAAATTCCACTTAATTATAGTGTATGATTTAAAAAATTTTTATTGCTGAATTCAGTTTGCTAATATTTTATTGAGGATTTTTGCATCTATGTCCATCAAGTATAGCAGTGTATAATTTTCTCTTTTTGTAAATGTCTTTGTCTAGTTTTGGAATCAGGGTAATGATGGCCTGTAAATAAGTTTGTAATTCTTCCTCTCTCTTGAAGTTTTTGGAATAGTTTGAGAAAAATAGCAGAATTTTTCTTTGAATATTTGGTAAAGTTCACCTATGAAGCCATCGGTCCAGGACTTTTGTTTTTTGGGAGGTTTTTGATTACTGATTTGATTCGTTGGTGGTAATTAGTCAGTTCAGACTTTTTGTTTCTTCTTGACTCAGTCTTGGGAGATTGTATGTTTCTAGGAATGTGTCATCTTCCAGATGTCCAATTTGTTAGAATATAATTGCTCATAGTACTTCCTTATAATCCTTTGTATTTCCATGGAGTCTGTAGAAAAAATTGATTTCTAGTTTCATACCATTGTGGTCAGAGAAGACGCTTGATATGGTTTCAATCTTCTTAAATTTATTGAGACTTGTTTTGTGATCTTTTATGTAATCTATCTTGAAAAATGTTCCATGTGCACTTGAGAGGAATGTATATTTGGCTGCTTTGGGTGGAACATTCTAAATGTATCAATAAAATCCATCTGGTTTAGTGGGCTATTTAAGACCACTGCTTCTTTGTTAATTTTCTGTCTGGAAGATCTGTCCATTTGGTGTAATGGAGTGTTAAAGTCCCCTATTATGATTGTATTACTGCTTATCTCTTCTTTCAATTTCAGTCAATATTTGCTTTATATATTTATGTGTTCCTATGCGGATTACATAAATGTTTACTAGGGTTATACCCTATAAACTTTGTTTTAAAATCTATTTTTTTTCTGTATAAAAGTATCATACCACAGCTTTTTAAAATTTTCCATTTGCGTAAAATATCTTTTTCTATCCCTTTCAGTCTTTACATGTCTTTTGACCCAAGTGAATCTTTTGTAGACAGCATTGTATGGTTCTTGTGTTTGTTATCCATTCAGCTATGTCTTTTGATTGAAGTATTTAATTCATTTACATTAAAATAATTATTGATATAGATAGAATTATTGCCATTTTATTTTTTATATTTATGTTTTTCCTCCTTTTTCTTAAAGAAGTCTCTATAACATTTCTTATAATATTGGCTTGGTGGTAATAAATTCATTTAGCTATTTCCTGTTGAGAAAGCTTTTTATTGTACCTTCAGTTTTTAATTGATAGCCTTTCTGGTAGAGTAGTTTTGGTTGGAAGTGTTTTCTTTTCATCACTTTCCATATTTTGTGCCAATCCCCTTTGACCTGCAAAGTTTATGTTGAGAAATCAGCTAACAGTCTAGTGGAGATCCTTGTAAATAACTGGTAACCATTCTCTTGCTGTTTTTAGATTCTTTGTCTTTAACCTTTGGCATTTTAATTATGATGCATCTTGGTGCAGGCCTCTTTGGGTTCTTTTTGTTTGAGATTCTTTGTGCTTCCTGGACTTGTATGTCTAATTCCTTCACCAGGTTAGGGAAGTTTTCTGTCATCATTTCTTCAACTAGGTTCTCAATTCCTTGCTTTCTCTTCTCCTTCTTGTACCCCTATGATCCGAAAGTTGATGCACTGATGTGTGTTCCAGAGTCTCTTATACTTCCTTCACTTTTTATTTTATTTTTTTTCTTTTTGCTGTTCTGATTGGGTGTTTTCTGCTACCTGTCTTCCAAAACGCTGATTTGATTATCTGCTTCTCCTAATTTACTGTTGATTTCTTCTAATGTATTTTTCATTTGTTATGTATTCATTTCCAACTGGTTTTCATATGGTTTTTATGGGTTTTTTGTTGTTGTTGTTGTTTTTTTTTTTTTTTTTTTGCTTACTGTATCTTTTTGAAGTTCTCATTGAGATTATCTATTCTTCCTCTAAGTTCACTGAGCATCCTTATAACCAGTGTTTTGAACTCTGTGCCTGATAGGTTATTTACCTCATTTTGTTTAGTTCTTTTTCTGGAGTTCCTCCTGTTGTTTCATGTGTAACATGTTCCTTTGTTTCATCACTTTAGTTGCCTCTCTGCGTTCATTTCTATGTATTAGGTAGATTTGTTACATCTCCTAGTCTTGGCCAGGTGACCTTATGTATTAGGTGCCCTGTGTGGTCCAGTGGCACAATCCCTGATCACCTATGCAGGAAGTGTTCCTTATGTGAGTTATGTGCTGCTTTTTTGTAGTTAAGCTTGGATTGCTGTTACCACATTAGTAGATGGAATTGATTCTCAGGCTGCCTGGCTGTGAGGATTCTCCATGTCCACATGTCATGAGCTGCTGAGTGGGAACTGACCACATAAAGTGTGGTTCACATCAGTGGGTTCATATATGTCTGTCAAAACCCGTCCTTTGGGTGTGCCACTTGTGGGGCTAATCCAATGTTGCTCTGTTGTGGCCTGATGCTAGTCTCTGAGTGTGTTGGTCATGGGGCCCTTAGGAGTGTGTCTTATGCAGTCTGAAGTCAACCACTGCCTGTGATCATTCAGTGCTACCTGGTAAACTACAAATTATTCATGTTTAGTCACTGCCTGAGCTGGACATGGAGTTATATGGGAAAGGCCACATAGTGAACTGAGGTTGACTGCCATTAGTATCAAGCCTGGGGAGCTCATCAAAAGGTCCAGTGCACCTCCGGGCCTGAGGCTGCCTATTAGTCTCAGCAGCTGATTGAGCATTGGAGGTACCAGAGTTTTGTGAGGTGGCATCCCAGGAAGTCACCAGGGTGAGGAAAGTGGTGTTCCCAGGTTGTGCAGATTCAGACTTGCTGCCAGTACCGAACCTGTGACCATTCACAAAAGTTTCAGCCACTGCCTGCCTCTTGCCCACAGACCCCTGAGATTTGTTCAAGAAATGGTGCATCTAGGGATGGGGCTGGTTGCCTTCCACTAAAAGCATCTCCTGAAGTGCATGAGTGAAGGCCTGCTTTTGCTGCTGAAGGAATCTCCTGCAGAGAACATGGGGCAGGACTGGTTGCACAATAACCACCCAAATAGCCACAGTGCAATTTGTGTGTTGGTGAGCTGGCCCTCCAGCAGTAACCGGGGTGGAGTGAGCAGCTCTCACTAGGTCAATGCAGATTCATATTTCACCATATTGAAGGAGTGCTCACCACAGGCAAGATGGTGCTTGCCTGTGGACTGTGCAGGAAGAGGGCTTAACAAAGTGACAATGACAGCTGTCCATCCAGCCCTTCCCAGAAGTCACCCAGCACAGTCTTTTTCTGTGTTTTTGGCACCTCCTACAGTGCTGTCCCTTTACCATATCCAGGGTGAGTGTCTACGAGCAAGTGAGTATATGCATAGGCCCTTTAAGGGAACATCTGGATTTCCAGTTGCCTTCCATTCTCACCTAAATGGCCTGAATCCCCACTGATATTCACAGATAAATGTTGTGGACAGTCCTTTTTCCTGGCACTGGAACCTTGGGCTAGGGAGTTCCGGTGCAGGGTTGGGGCCCATTGCTTATCAAGGCGGGGCTGCACACCAAGATATCCCTTCCGAAGCTCAACTGCCCCACACAGATGCAGGGTCAGCCTGTTTCACGTCTCTGCTCCTACCAGTCTTGATATGATCTCCTCTTTATATCTCTAATTATAGGAGTTCTGTTCAGCCAGTCTTCAGATCATTCTCCAGGTTGATTATTTCATAATTTAGTTGCAATTTTAATGAAGTTTATAGGAAGATGCATGCACAGCATTTACCTGCCCTGCCATCCTGACTAGAACTCTCTAACATCTTATGATAAAAATATACAGCATTGTAGTTACACCATTTTTTTCTTTTCCAGTATAAGCAGTTAGTGCTACAAGTTGCCCTCTATGCCATGTTTTGTAGTCAATCAAACCCTGATGAAAGAGATTTATTAAGTGAGTGCAGATTTCTTGTATCTGGCACGCTTCAAAATTAGACCATCACTTCAGCCTGCATTTTGTCTTTAAAGATTCCTTAAACTTTCACCTATCTGCTTCTTTCCCATGTCTATGGTTGCATGCTTCTCTTTCTGTTGCTCTGCTTAGAAAGAAGGTCTTGTCTTTAATAGGAAGGTCTTGTCTTTAATACGAAGGGCTTGCCACTTTTAGTTCTAAATAATATGTCCCTATGCAACCTGAACTCTCTTATGTGCTTAAAATAACTGTGATACTGTACATTAACCAATATTTTCTATTTTTTAGGGTGGGAATCAATATTCTCTTTTGAATTTTACATTTTATGTAGAAGCATATCAACATCTTAATCAATTTCCATCCTGTTTTACCTATTATTTTCAATAGCATCTGTTTGACTTTTTCATAATGTTATGTAATCTTTTTATTCCAGTAATTTTACTATTACCTTTCTAATTTCCTCCTTTTTACCTTCTTCATGTTAATTAGTCTAATACCTTTTTTTTTTCTAATACTAAGATGGGCGATTAGTTCTTTAATTTGTATTACATATCTTCTTTTACATAAGCATTTACAGCTTACGACTGCACTCCAAATTTTTGATATGCAATTTTTTATTATGTTTTAGTACTTTTCACTTTGAGTCTATCTTTATACCAAGGTTTATTTAGTAGTACTTTTTTTATTGAAGTTTTTTAGCTTTATTATTGATTATAATGTTAATCTGTAGTCTGGGATATTCTCTGTATGATAGATACATAATTACTAAACCATGTTTTAGTTATGCTTTATGACTTTAGTTATGCTTTAAACTCACTCAATTTTAGTAAATATTTCATGTCTGCATATAGAAATGTACATGCTTGATTCATTTTGTGCAGGTTTCTATATATGTCTATTAGATTCAATTATTTTGTATATATACCTTTATTTTATTTTATTTTGCTGGAGTAAGCTACCAAGTATTGAGAAAAATGAATAAAATCGCTCAATAGAAGATTTAATTTTTTTTAAATTTTGCCAATGTTTGTCTACATATTATGTTATTGATCTTTGCATGTCCCTTTATTGTTATTTATTATTATATTTTTATCAACTTGTAGTGATTCTCACTGTAACAAATATACTTCTAGGTCTAACGCGACATTTTGTCAGATTTTTCCCTTCTTTGTACAGAAGTTTTATCCTTTATACATTCTTTAGCATTAGGGATTTTTTTTCCCCAATTTACAATATATCTTGGAGATCATTTCTTTTCATTATGTAAAGAACTTCTTTATTTAAAATATCTGCATAAACTCATCATTTATGAATGTACCACAATTCATTTAGCCAATTGTTATTAATGGCTATCCAGGTTATTTTAAATATTTTGCTCTCAGAGTCAATGTTACAATTAATTATCTTTAACCTATAACAGTTCAAAAAATTGCAAATACAAATATATGACAAATTCCTTGGATTCAGTAAAAATTGTTCTTACAGACTTTGTGATTAATCTGATTTATAAATATTAACAATATTATAACAAATATAACTAATATAACAATATATTATAACTAATATAACTAATAACCTGTATTACTGCAGAGTGTTTTATTAAACTTCTAAAATGTAAGAATTACCTTGAAATAGTTTTCTAATTTGAAATCAATGGGACAGAGAATTTATTATTTATAATTTTATATACATGTAATGTATATTGACATGTTCATCACATAGACAGTTTTGTAAATGTTTTCTATGTACTGGGAAAATGTAATTTTCTATTTTTGAGAGTACTATTGTAAATGTAATCATTAGATAAACTGTTAGTCAATTTTGCATGTCTTTATTGACTTAATGTCTTTTTGTATGATTAACTTTCAAGAAAGATCTTGTAAAACTTTCACATCATGATTTCATATCTGTCTATTTCTGTTTGTACTTTGGTCAACTTTTGCTTTACATGTTTCAAGGCTATACGTTAAGATGGATTTATGATGTTCACTTCTTCCTGGTGAATAAAAAATCTTGTCATTGGGAATTGCTACTTTTTTTCTCCAGCAATGTTTCCCCCCACCAAGGTGAGTTTATAGGATAATATACTTACACTTGCTGCCATTCAATTGATGTTAATTTGGAAAATTTTCTCAATGATTCATTTTACCTTTACTTTATAACTAAGACCATCTCTTGTAAACAACATACAGTTTTAAAAAATTTAAAACCGTAACAATATTTTCTTTCCATTGAAGTGTTTAGTTAATTAAATGTATTGCATTGAAAGTGCTTTAAATATACCATATTATTTTGTGTCCTTTTATTCTCTGTATGTACCCTTTCTCTCATGTTTAATTTCCTCCATTTGTAGAGTTAATAAAATATTTTGTTTCCTCTGTTAGTACAATATGTGACTAGATGATAGATATAGTTCGATAGATATATCAAACACACACGCTAATTTATATATGTAATTCTTTACATATTATTAAGTGTTACACTAGAAATCATGATGTGGATTCTTGATATCAAAAATTCAAATTAAATGGAATTTTTACCCTCTTTTATTCTTTTTAATTTAAATCATCTATATATATGTATTTTAAATCCCAGAATATATTGCTGTTTTATAAAATCAAAATATATTTGACCCCATATTCATCGTTACATTTTGTATTCCTTTGTGTATTTGCAGATTTTACAATAGATATTTCTTTTTGTCTGCTAAAAATTCTTCATTAGTTCTTTTAATGTAGGCTCACCAAAGATGAATTCTGTTGATTCTCTTTCTGAAATTATGTTTAATTAATGTTTAAAAATTGTACACATCAAAATGAGTTTTTTCTGAAAATGTGTTGCATTTTAAAAGATATTATTATTGTATAGCACTTTAAAAATATTTAAAAGGTTTTTCACTAGGGATAGAATTTTATGTTAGTAATTAATTTATTTGACCTCATTGAATATATTATTTATTCTATTGGCTTCTGGCTTTCAGGTATACTGGAGAAGTTGCCTCTCAGTTCAAACTATTACCCCTTTGGCTATTTGTTTGTTTGTTTTCCACCAATTGATGTGTTCATGATTTACTAGAATTTTTTGGCATTTGCATTTTTACTTTGATGTATTTGAGTGTCTATTTTTATTTATCATGCTCAAGATGCATTGACCTTCTTGAATGTGTGGGTTTTTGTTTGTGATCAGCTTTAAAAAATTCCCAGCAATCATTTTCTCAGAGTTATTAAAAATCTGAGACTATTAAAAAATCATCAAACATTATCTCTGAGCTATCTATATTATTTTTCTGGAATTAATATATTTATCACTCACTATAACTACCTTTTTTAATACCATCTCTTATTTGATTTTTATATATTTCCTTACTTTATTTTGTACAGTCCTTTTTTGACTTTACTTTATTTCACTAATTTTTTCTTCAATTTTGACTAACTTTCTGCTAATAGTGATGTCTCTTTAGTACATAATGTTAACTACCATTTTTCAGATGATTACTTTGTAGATATCTCTTTCCACATTTTTAAGTATTTCATTTTTAAGTTCAGCTTTTATTTCCATCAAAAAGTAAGATTGTTTTGTAGTCTCATTTAGTAAAGTCATATGATCTCCAATATCTTATTTAATGAAATTCAAATGCAAACAACATCTCTATCCCATCCCTAGTGTTTGAAATAATTATCTAAAACCTATCTTAATTTTACTTCTAATGATTATCCTATTGTCTTATATCTTATTTTACTCTATTATTTTAGATTCACCTTTTGTATTGACTTCACATTAGACAAAAACAATATCACTTTATTATATTACATTAGATCTATCACATTTGCTAGACAAAAACAATATCACTTTATTACATTACATTAGATTTATCTCATTTGCTAGTTTCTTTGTTTATCGTTTCTTTGGATATTTTTATTTTTTCATCAAGTAACACTTTATAATATGGTTCAAAAAGCTTTTCCTCAAAAGGTCAGATATAAATATTTTAGGCTTTGTAGCCATATGGTCTGAAACTATTCAACTCTATATATAGTGCAAAAACAGCCACAGATGACATATTAAAGAAAAATAGGTATGACTGTGTTCTAATGTAAGTTTATTCATAAAATGGATAGCTAGCATGTGAGCTACTCTTTGCCAATGTCTGTTTTAGAATTTCCTATTGATACGGGACAGCATATCCCCCTGAGTGGGGGAGACCAAGTCCTGCATTGAGAGAAGAAGAGGGTTCTTTGGCAGAGAGTATAGAAATAATTCAACACATATGCCAAAGTTAGGGTCAAAAAAGGTTTATTAAAGAAGGGATAAGCAAAGACTTAGAAGAAAGTAAAGACAAAAACTCAAGATAAGGAAAAAAGCCCTGAGTTTCTGGGGATCCAGTTTATATATCAGTCTTTAGTACCTATAAGTTACAGGTTTAAAGACTTTATTACCCATTTCCTTTGATATGGACATATAGTGAGGAAGAAGAAAGGGAAGAGTATGTAGCTTGAAAAGGTAAGAATATGTAGTGTGAAAGGCCTTTTGGCAGTTTCCAGCCTTTAATCAATAGGTTCTCCATAGTTTTAGCTATAGGGAATGAATGATTCTATTTATATTAGGGCAGCCACTTAAAGACTGTTTTTCCTAGTCCCCTTTCACAGGTGTGGGAAACGGATTGTTAGCAACCCAGCCAATATCTTCCCTTGTTTTGCAGGTGTCCTCCTGGTCTGGCTGCAAGGCAGATCAGCATATTGCAGTCTCTGAATATAGCTTGACTTAGCATGTTAGTTCTCTTTGTCTCCTCCGTACATTACTATAACAATTATTGGTTCATGGTAATTTATATAAATTTTATTTATCTAAAATAACTTTTTTCTCTTATTTTTATTTCGTTATTAATTTAACAGTTTTGTTGTTTTGTAATTAATACACAATAAAATTCGCCATATTTAAGTGTACAATTAAATTTGTCTCAAGTTCAAAATAGCAAAATCAAAACCACCAAATCAATAAATAGTATTTAATAAGACTATAAGAACAGTTAGCAATCTGGGAGCTTTCAAAAATAAAACTGATATTGTTAGGTAGGTAGCCTTGAGGACTGGAGCAAAGGCCCAGCTCTGTAACCATAGGAATGACAACACTGACCACCCAACCCAAAAAGCTGCCCCTAAATCCTCCCAGAAAAAAAAAAAAAAACACCTCATTTTTAAAATAACAATACCCCTATATCCTGGAGTACAAAGAAATAAATGAACATAGCATAGCAACCAGTTAAGGCCAGCCACAAACACTTGATGCAGTAAGGAGTACTCTGACCTTTCATTTCAGCCTTATATCATCATAATAATGTCATGCATATAACCAGAAGTTCATAAATCTAATTACAACCGACTGAATTTTGGGAAGGAATGTGCACAGTTGACAATAGGTTATTATAACAGCAGCTGTCAATCAAAATGATCTCAGACATCAATCAGCTAGCACCACCCTTGTAACCACCCATCATTGGCCCAGATATGACAGACCTACCTCTATGAGGCTAGAGCCCTCTCTTTTGTGTGATCTGTTTCTTTCATGAAACATACTTGAATAAATCTTACTTTTCTTAATCTTTTCTTATTTATAATTATTTACCTCATCAGTGGAAAGGACTGAGTCCCCCTCCCCCAAGTCCCGCTAGGGTAAAGATGGACTTAGATCACCCGCAATAGCAACAACATGAAGCTCAGGTGTCTGATATTACAGATGGCTTACAAAGGAAAAATGAGGAAGCTGTTAATCTTTACAATGATTGGTTATTACAATGAAGGCTTGTAGACAGCAGAGAGTTGGTTAAAAGTGATTATTTTGTACTATTTTAAGAGGATGACTTAAGGTTATTTTGTATTTGTCAGATATATTTAAGTTTTGCTTATGGTCATGAAAAAGCTAAATTTAGTTTTGTTTATCTGGCTTAAATGATTTTTTGTCTGCTCGGAGAATTCTCGAGTCTGGTCTCCATTTTGTATTTAATTTTAAGAATTTCAATAATTTTTATTAAATTTACAGGGTTGTGTAACAATTACCATCATCCTATTTTTTAGAAATATTTCACACTGCAAATAATCTTTCATGCTCATTTACAATCAATCCCCATTCCCATCTTTAGCCATAGGAAACCACTAATGTGCTTTCTATCTCTATAACTTAGCCCTTTATGGACATTTAATGTAATAAATTTCTATAATATGTCTTTCCTTTATGGCTTTTTTTAACTTTGCATAACAATTTTGAGGTTCATACATGTTGCAGTATGGACCAATTCTTTATTCCTTTTTATTTCTGAATAATATTTCATTTTATGTATATATCACATTTTCTTTATCCATTTATCAGCTGATGGATATCTGAGTTGTTTACACATTTGGCTATTATGAATAACACGATGATGAATTTTCATGTACAAATTTTTTGTGGACATAGATTTTAATTTTCAATTTTATCATTTATTCTATGGATTATGTTTTTGGTTTCATGTCTAAAAACTTTGTTTAACACAAGGTCACAAAGACTTTCTCATATTTTTTGGAATGTTTTATAGTTTTAGTTATTTAAACTATTCTATTAATTATTTTCGCTGATTTATTTGTGTAGTATTATAAGAATCTAAATTCATCTTTTGTATGCGTATATTCAATTGTCTTAGTA
Organism: Eonycteris spelaea; assembly: GCA_003508835.1. Lineage (NCBI taxonomy): Eukaryota > Metazoa > Chordata > Mammalia > Chiroptera > Pteropodidae > Eonycteris > Eonycteris spelaea. The sequence goes on along the minus strand of PUFA01000506.1, from coordinate 168,118 downwards.
ATGTAGGGAGAAGGCAAGAGAATTAAAATGTTAATCAAGCCACAATCAGAGACTGCAATGTGCTTATCAGCCCTGAGGCCAGGCCAGGAGCACGCCTTCAGAACACAGGAAGATTTCTGCTGGCTTACTAACAATCCATTCTCCACACCTGTTGAAGGGCAACAGGCCCCAAGAGTTATTCCCTGTGGCTAAAACCATGGAGAACCTATAAATTAAAGGCTAGAACTACCAGCAGGCCTTTCACTCTACAATATTTTTGCCTTTTCATGCTACATACTCTTCCTCTTCCTCACTGTATGTTCATATCAAAGGAAATGGGAACTAAATAATGATATATAAACTAAATTCCCTGGACACTCAGGGTCTTTTCAGTGCCTTTACTCATCTCTCTCACTGTTCCTCATCTCTCTCTATTGTCACTATCCTCTCAGTGCATTTATTCTCTCACTGTCTCCATTGTCCTTCTCAGTGCCTTTACTCTGCTCACTGTCTCTTTCACTGTCACTCTCAGTGCCTTTATACTGTCCCTCTTAGTACATTTATTCTGTTTTCTCACTGTCCCTCTCACTCTCTGCCACTGAGAGGAGACCACACTCCATCTGTAGAGTGTTATCCCTTTTCTAATAAACTTTTCCTTTTGACTCTACTTTGACAGGTGTGTTGAATTCTTTCTATACTCTCCGCCAAAGGAATCCTCTCCTCTCTCTGTACAGGGGTTTCAGTCGTCTCTTCCATCACTGGTGGAAAATTTGCCCTCTGTCCTGCATCATTAGCACAAATTTACTGAAAAAAAAAAAAAAAACTATTATTTTCTCATTTAATTTTACTTTATACCCTTGTTTAAAATCAATTTACCATAAATGTAAGGGCTTATATCTGAAATCTCTATTCTATTGCACTATCTAAATACACACACACACACACACACAACACACACACACACAAGTTTCTGCTTTATAGTAAATTTTGGAATTTGGAAAAATGTAAGTTCTCTGACTTTGTTCTTTCTCATGATGGATTTGGCATTTTGCATCTTTTGCTTTACTATATGTGCATTGAAGGATCCACTTATAAATCTTCTTTTAAAAAAAAAAACAAACAACAAACAGCCAGCAGAAGTTATATGGAGATTGAGTTGAATCAATAGGACAATTTGGGGATAATTGTCAATTATGACATCTCTCAAATTGAACATAAATATACTACATTCATTTAAGCCTCTTACTTTTTCAACATTTTTTTTTCATTTTCAGTCTATAAACTTTACATTTCTTTGGTTATATTTATGAAAAAGTCTTTTACTACATTTATATTATTTTAAATGAATTTTAACAGTTTTACATTACTGCTAATGTACAGAAATTAAATTGATTTTTTATATCTTGTGACTTTACTGAATTTTCTTGCTATAGTTGAGTTTTTTTTTTTGTGGGATTATTAAAAATTTCTAAATAGTCATATCACTTGCAAAAAAAAAGGTCGTTTTTTTTTTTAATCTAAATGCTATTTAGTTAGTTAGTTAGCCTATAACTGAAAACTTCAGTACAGTTATTTTTTTTAAGTGGTAAGAGGGGAGGGACATCCTTGCTTGTTCCCAATCTCAGGAAAAAGCATCTTATCTAGCCTTTCACCATTAATGATGACATAGCACTGAGCTTTTCATCATAGATGTCCTCTATTCATTTGATGACGTTTCCTTCTATTCCTAGCATGTTGAGAGTTTTTTTTTTATAATAAGATGTTGGCTTTTGTCAAGTGTTTTTCTGACTATTGAGATGATAATGCTCTTTTTGACTTTTCTTCTATTAATATGGTATTATACTTTTCTTGTTAAATCAATCTTACTTTCTTGAGTAAAACCCCACTTGGTTATAATATACAATATTTTTTATATATTTCTGATTTTTGTTAAAGATTTTAAAAGTCATATTCATAAATCGTATTTAGATATAACAGTATGTAAGTGTAAGGTATAGAACATGTTGCTTTGATAACACGTATATTGTGAGATAATTACCACCTTAGCATTAGCCAGCACCCCATTATGTCACATATTTACCAATATTTTCGTGGTGAGAACATTTAAGATCTACTCTCTTAGCAACTTCCACGTATATAATACAATACAGCTGAACCTTGAAAAGCACCGGGGTAAGGGTGCTGACTTCCCTCACAGTCAAAAATCTGTGCATAATTATAATAAACCCTTAGCATATGCAGATTCCCAACCATGGAATTGACCCTTGAACAACAGGTTTGAACTGCATGGGTCAATTGAAAAAACATCTGTATAATAAGTGGACTGTATAGTTCAAACCCATGTTGTTTGAGGGTTAACTGTATTTCTAACTTTAATCATCATGCTAGGCATTAGATCCCTGAAACTTATTCATCTTCTAAACTGGAGGTTTGCATGTTTTCACCAACATCTTCCATTTCCCCGACCCTCAACTGCTGATAACTACCGTTCAAGTTTCAGTTCCCAAGCTGGGCTATTTTAGATTTAACATATTAGTAAAATCATGAAGTTGTTTGTTTTTTTTCTTTCCCTGTCTGACTTATTTCACTTACCATAATGTCCTCAAGGCCCACCCACAATGTTGGAAATAACAGAACTTCAATCTTTCTCATGGTTGAATAATATTCCATTGTATATTTAGATATACGCCACATTTCTTTACCCACTCATCTATTGATGAACATGTAGGTCATTACCATATCTTGGTTATTGTGAATAAGGCTTCATATAACATGAGAGTACAGGTATCTCTCTGAGATGCTGCTTCCATTTCCTTTGAATATATACCTGGAAATAGGATTGCGAATCATATAAGCTTTATTTTTAATATCTTGAGAAACTTCGACACTGTATAAGCCTGTACCAATTTATGTTCCCAACAAGCATTCACAATTCCCTTTTCTTAACGTCCTTTGCCCTTACTTCTTATCTCTTGTCTTTTTGATTATAGCCATTCTAACAGGTGTGAGGTAATATCACATTGTGGTTTTGATTTGCATTTCCCTGAAGATTAGTCTTTTATTCACTTCTACTTTGTGAACCTGATGGACACTTGAATATCTACTTTGGTAAAATGTCATTTAGGAACCACTCCCATTTTTTAAATTAAATGTTATGTTTACTGGCTATTAATTTATGATTTTTATATTTTTATATATTAACCCTTACTAGACATATAGTTTTTCAAATATCATCTCCCATTCGTACTTCACTTTTCCATTTTGTTGATCATTTCCTTTGATGTGTAGAAGCTTTTTTAGTTTTCATAGTCCCACTTGCTTATTTTTGCCTTTGCCTCTGTTTTCTTGTTTATATCTGTGAAACTACTGCCAGACCAATGCAGGAAAATGTTTTCTTTAAGGATTTTATGGTTTCAGGTCTTACTTTCAACTCTTTAATCCATTTTGGATTAATTTTCTGGGTCATGTAAGATAGGGGTCATTTTTTCTTCTGATCATGGTGACCAGTTTTTTCAATCCATTTGGAAATTAAATTTTCCTCATCAAGTATCCTTGGCTCCCTCATCAAATATCAGTTGACTATACATGCATGGGTTATTTATGGGCTTTTCAATTTGGTTCTTTTAGTATTAATTTTTATGCCAGTAACACACCGTTTTGATTATTACAGCTGTGCAGTATATTTGAAAATGGGAAGTGTGATGAGTTTGTTCCCTTTTTTTCTCAGTACTGTGTTGACTTTGAAGTCTTTTGTGGTTCTATACAAATAAGTTTTATAATAAAATAAAAATGGAATCATCATAGGGAAGGCTTTGTGTAGTCTGAACATCTTAACAATATTAATTTGTCCAATCTATGAACATGAGATATCTATCCATTTATTTGTATCTTCAATTTCTTTCACCAAAGTTTTATATTTTAGTGCGCAGATCTTTTACTTCCTTGGTTAAGGTTATTACTGACTATTTTATTGCTTTCGATGTTTTTATAAATGTAATGATTCTTTTTTCAGATAATTTGTTTTTAGTTTACAGAAATGCAACTGAATTGTATGTTGATTTTGTAACCGGCAATTTACTGAATTTGTTTATTGGTTCTAAAGTTTTTGGTGAACTTTTTAGAATTTTTAATATACAATCATGGTATTTTGCAAATAGAGTCAGTTTTACTTCTTTTCTAATTTGCATGCCTATTTATTTTCTCTTGATTGTTTTCTTCTTTCTTTCTTTCTTTCTTTCTTTCTCTTTCTTTCTTTCTTTCTTTCTTTCTTTCTTTCTTTCTTTCTTTCTTCTTTCTTTCTTTCTTTCTTCTTCTTCTTTCTTTTCTTTCTTTCTTCTCTTTCTTTCTTTCTTTCTTTCTTTTTCCCACCTGGGACTTTCTGTAATATGTTGTATAGGAGAGCTGAGAGTGGGCACCTTTGTCTCGTTCCTGATCTAGAGGAATGCTTTCAGCCTCTCTCCATTAAGATTTAGCTGTGGGCTTGTCATTAATGCCTGCTTAATGTTGAGTTATACTCTTTCTATACCAAATTCATTGAGAGTTTTTATTATGAGTAAATGTTGAATTTGTTAAATTCATTTTCTTGCATCTGTAAGATAAGTATATAATTTATCTTTCATTCTTCTATTGTGATGTATCACACTTATTGATTTCTAGGTGTTGAGCCATCCTGGCATCCCAGGGATAAATCCCACTTGATCATGGTGCATAATCCTTTAATATCTTATTAAATTTGATGTGCTGGAATTTTGTTTAAAAGATATTTTGCATCTTATGTTATCACGGACATTGGACTACAGTTTTTCTTTTCCTATAGTGTTTTTATCTGGCTTTGAGATTAGGGTACTACTGGCTTCATAAAATGAGCTTGAGAATATTTTTTTCTTTAAGTTTTTGAGAGTTTGAGAGTATTGACATTAATTCTTTAAATGTTTAGTAGAATTCACTAGTTAAACCATTCAGTCTTGGGCTTTTCTTTGATGGGAGTATACGTTATTAATCCAGTGTCCATATTTGTTCTTGGTCTGCTCAGATTTTTCTATTACTTCATGATATGGTCTGGTAAGTTATATGTTTCTAGGAATTTATCCATTTCTTCTAGGTTGTTTAATTTATGGTATATAATTTTCATAGTAGCCTATTATGATCCATTTATTTAGTATTATTATTTGTAATATCATCTTTCATCTATAATATTATTGGGTCATCTTTTTTTTTTATCTTGATTTAGTCTTAGCTAAAAGTTTGTCAATTGTGTGTATGTCTTTTCAAGAACCAACTCTTAGTTTGTTATCTTTCTAGTGTTTCTATTCTCTATTTCATGTGTCTGCTCTTATCTTTATTATTTCCTTCCTTGTGCTTAATTTGGGGCTTAGTTTTTTTTTTCTTTTCTAATGTCTTGAAGTGTAAAGTTAGATTGTTTTTGAGATATTTTCTTTTTCTTAATATAGGCCACTTATTGCTAAAATGTTCCTTTTAGAATGCTTTATAAGAACTCCAAGGTTTCATAAGTGTATTTTCATTTTCATTTGTTTCAAAGATATGTATATATATATTAATTTTTTCCTTCTACTCCAGTGGGTATTCAAGAATATGTTGATTAATATCCATATATCTATATATTTTGTAGTTTTAACTCTTGTCATTGATTTCTAGTTTCTACCTTGGTCAGGAAAGATATTTGGATAGTTTCAGTTGCTTTAAATTAGCTAATACTTGTTTTGTAACCTAACATATGATCTATCCTGAGAATGTTCCATGTGTGACTAAGAAGAATGTGTATTTCTAACAATGTTGGATAGAATTTCTAAATATTTTCTGTTAAGCTATTTGGTCTAACATATGTTCAAGTCCAATATTTTTTATTTTTAATATTCTGTCTGGATGATATTTATTATTATTAAAATTTTTATAACATTATTATATGTTTATTTCTCTTTTTAGATCTGCTAAATTTGCTTAATATAGTTAGGTACTTTGCTGTTTGAGGTGTACATATTTATGATTGTTATATTCATTGTGCTGTATCGACCCTCTTTATCATTTATAATGACTTCATTTGTCTCTTATTGTTACTGTTTTGGATTAATGTCTATTTGGACTGATAAAGTATACCTACCCCTACTCTCTTTTGGTTTCTCCTTGAGTGGAATATCATTTTTATGTCTTTTCACTTTTGAGCCCATGTGTGTCCTTAAAGTTAAAGTGAGTATATTTTTAGGCAGCATATAGTTGTTAGTTTTAAAAATTAATTAATTAATTAGTTTTTTGTTTATTTATTCTCTATCCAGACATCCTATGCCTTACCTGACTGGAGAATTCAATTCATTTACATTTTTAAATAATTATTGATAGATAAAGATACTAATTGCCATCTTATTATTTCTGGACATTTTATAGTTCTTGTGTTTCTTTATTATTCTCCTGCACCATTCTTTGTGAATTTTTATTTTTCCCATAGTGGTATACTATGGTTCCCCTTTCTTAAACCTTGTGAAATCTATTGTACATTTTGTTCTGTGATTACCATGAGGCTTACATAATACAATTATATAGATGTAACTATTTACACTGTTACCAACTTTGTTAGCATATCAGTTCTCCCCTGTTCTATGTTTTTGATATTATGATTTACCTTTTATATTGTGTATTTACGAACAACTTATAGTAGCTATAGTTATTTTAATACTTTTTGTTAATTTTATACTACAATTAAGTAGTTAAAAACCATAGTATTACATTATTAGAGCATTCTGAATTTGACTACATATTACCTTTATCTGTGTGTTGCACATTTTTTATAAGTTTCACATTACTAATTAGCTTCTTTTTATTTTCAGCTTGAAGGACTCCTTTCAGCATTTCTTGTAAGGCAGATCTACTGGTGATTAAATTTCCTCAGCTTTTGTTTGTCTGGAAAGTCTTTATTTTTCCTTCATTTTCTAAACAATAAATTTTCTGGATTAGAAAATTCTTGATTGCCAGTTTTTTGTTTGCTTTCCTTTCAGCACTTTTAAATATATCATCCATTCTCTGCTGGCCTATAAGGCTTCTGCTCAGAAATCAGCTGATAGCCTAATTGAGTGGGGGAGGAGTTCTATTACAGGTTGCAATCTTTTTCTCTTGTTGCTTTTAAGGTTCTTTTCTTTCTTTGATTTTTGACTTTTTAAGTTTATTTTGTTTGGTGTCATATGTTTCACAAAATGGGATATTAAGAATCTTTCCAGATTTGTGAAGTCCTCAGCCATACTTCTTTAAATGAACATTTTCTGCCCTCTTCCTTTTTTCTCTCTCCTTTTGGAACTCTGATAGTTTCCATATTTTTTTTTTTAAATAATTTTCTATAGTTCACATAGGCTTCTTTGCTCCTTTTATTATGTTTTCCTTTGTTCCCATCTGACACACACAGTTTCTCACACACAGATTCTTCTGTTTTGTCAGTTCTGTTGTTTGTGCTCACAACTGCATTAAAAAAAATTTATTCATTGAATTTCTCAGCTCCAAATTTCTGTTTTTAAAAAATGATTTCTGTCTGTGTTAAAATTTCTTATTTGTTCATGTATGTTTTCACGACTTTGTTTATCTTTCTACGATTTCTTGTAGCTCACTGAGTTTCCCTCAATCAGCTATTATAAGCTGAGAATGTCTAACTTGACCCTGAAGCTGTGTCTCTTTAGGGGAGAGGTGATGTGGGCAAAATCAAGCTATTTCTTTTATGACTCCATATTTTCAAACTCATTTTATTATTATTATTATTATATATTATTATTATTATTACTATTATTATTATTATTTGCTCCAATAAAGTTCTGAGAATTTTCTTCTCGAAACCTGGACTTCCACTATATTATCTTATCCATAAGTGACTTCCCAAGTCAGCTTCTCCAGGTGTTCCCAGACCATAATCAATGAGCACTGGAAAGTTTCATGTGCTACTGCATGATCCACAAGCTGGAATAAAGGCCTGGCTGCCTATACCTGTTGTACAAGTGTGTAAGACTTCTCCTATTCCTTCGCGTATGTTGCTAGATCCAACAACTCTCTCAAAGGCACTTTTGTTTTGGTGGATGCTGAAATTTTGTTGTTGAGTGTGGGACAACCTCAAGGGACATCTTTATGCCTCTGTAATGGTGATTTCTCCCCTAACAGTTTTCTTTTCTTGTGATGTTTTTGCGTTGCTACTGTGTTAGGGTAAATAGCCTATCAAATAAGTTAAGAAGTATTGTTGTCCATTTATATTTTTCTAGAAAAAGAATCTGAAAGGTTGATAACATTCCTTTTTTAAATACTTGAAAGAATTACTCTGTCAGACAGATTTTTGATTTCCTTTTTTAAAATTATTCTTATAGGTTTATTTGGCTTTTTTATTTTAGTTGAATAAAATTTGCTAATTTTGTTTTCTCCAGGAATATATCCATTTCAAATAGTGTGTATAATTTGTTGGCAAAAGTTGTTTATATAATATTCTATTACAATTATTTTAATTTCTGTTAGAGTTGATATCAACGTCACTTTTTTTATTACTGCTTTGTTAATCTATGTCTTCTTTATTCATTTGACAGTTTAGGTAAAGGTTTATTAAACATTTTTATGTTTTGACAGAATAGACTTTTAATTTAACTGAATTTTATTGCTTTTATGTTATATATTTTATTGATTCCACTCTCTTTTGTTTAGTATGAACTTATATTTATAGTTTAAGTTAGAGGGATAGGCTATTGATTTAAAAACACTTTTTTTTTAATTTTGTGAATTTAATGCTTTTGTTGTTGGGAGAGCAGACTTTGTATGATTTCGTTCCGTCAATAAATTGACACTTATTTTTTTGGCAGAGCAAATGTTAATCCTGAAAAAAGACACTTGAGGAGCATATGTTTTCTACTGTTGTTGAGTAGAGTGTTTTATAGATATTACATCAATTTAGTTAATATTATTGCTTGAGATTTCTATATCTTTATTGATTTTGTTTAGTTGTTTTATCAATATTGACGCTAGCGTGTTAAAGTGTCCAAACAATATTGTCAAATTTTTATGAATGAATATGGATAGAAATAATTTCTTCTAATATACCCATTTACACATTTCCCCAACTATTTACAAAAAAAAAAAAACAACTTTAAAATATGTAGGCTTTTTCTATAATATTTTAAAATTAATTTGTTGGGGTAACATTGGTTAATATAATTTATAATTTTCAGGTGTACTTTATCTGTGTATTCTATTGTTTCTTTAACACCCAAAGTCCAGTTTCCATCAGCTGCCATATATTTGATCCCCTTTTACCCACTTCACCTCCCCTACCCCCTGTATTTGACCCCCTTTATGGCATCTACCTTCCCTCTCCTCCCCCACCACCTACCCTCTGTAACCACAGTTACATAGTTCATGTCCATGAGTCTCGTTTGTTTGTCCTTTCCTTTGTTTGCTTTTAGGTTTATATCCCACATATAAGTGATATCATGTGATTTTCAGCTTTTCCTTCTGGCTTATTTCACTTAGCATGATTAACTCAAGGTCCATCCAGGTTGTCACAAACGGGCAGTATTTCATCTCTTCTTTAAGCTGAGTAATGTTCCATTGCATATATGCACCACTGCTTTTTTAGCCAATTGCCTATTGTATGATAATTCGGTTGCTTCCATGCCCTGCCACTGTGAATAATGCTGCTATGAACATTGGTATGCAAATATCTTTATGGGTTTCAAGTCTTTAGGGTAAATACCCAGTAGAAGGACTGCTGGATCATATGGTGATCAATTTTTAGTTTTTTGAGAAACCTCCATACTGTTTGTTTTCCATAGTGGCTGTACCAATTTGCAGTCCCACCAGCAGTGCATGAGAATTCCTATTTCTCCACATCCCCTCCAGCATTTGTTATTACTTGTTCCATTGATTATAGCTATTCTAACAAGTATGAGATGGTATCTTATTATGGTTTTGATTTGCACTTCCCTAATAGCTAGGGATGTTGAACATCTCTTTATATATTTGTTAGTCATTTGTATGTCATCTGAGGAGAAGTGTCTGTCCATATCCCCTGCCCTCTTTTTTTAATTGGATCATTTTTTATTGTTATTGAGTCATATGAGTTCTTTGTATTTTTTGGATATTAGGCCCATATCGGAGGCATTGCTTGCAAATATTTTTTCAAATTCGGATGATTGTCTCTTTATTGACAATTTCTTTTGCTGAGCAGAAGCTTTTTAGTTTGATGGAGTCCTATTCATTTATTTTAGCTTTGACTTCCTTTGCCTTTTGAGGTCAAATTCATAAGATCCTATTTAAGCCCAAGGTCCTTGAGTTTAGTTCCTATGTTTTCTTCTATGCATTTTATTGTTTCAGGTCATATACTCAGGTCCTTAATCTATTTCGAGTTAATTTGGTGTATAGTGATAAACAAAAGTCTAATTTCATTCTTTTGCAGATGGCCTTCCAATTTTCCAGCACCATTATTGTAGTTGTTCTGTCCTTTACTGAAAGTGAAGAATTCAAGTCTCTTATATTTATTGTTAGTTTTCTATTTCTCAATTATTTCAGTTATCATTTCATGCATTTCAAGTCTCTGTTATTATGTTTACGATAATTTTATCTTCTTGAAGAATTTGACCCTCTTTACCATTAAAATGTTTTTTTCTGGTAAAAATTTTGTCATAAAGTCCATTTTATCTGATATTAATTAGCCACTTTTGTTCTCTTTTGGTTATGCATTTCATGGAACACCTTATTCTATTTCTTTTTTTTTGCAATCTATTTGTGTCTTTGATCTGAAGTAGAGATTTTTTCTAACATAAAAGCTTTGTCATTGTTATGTAAATATACATATACATACATTATACTTCTATATATAATAAAAACATATTATGCTAACTTATTGTTCAACATGTAATAAGACAATTATATAATTTTATGTGTGAAAATATTTACAATGTGTGTGTGTGCATGTGTGTGTGTGTGTGTGTGTGTGTGTGTGTGTGTGTGTGTTTTCTTAGTGGCTGACCTGGGGTTGTCCATCTTAAATTATAACAATGTAGTTTAGAATAATACCAACTTGATTTAAATAGTTGAACATTTTGGGTCTATATAGCTTCCTCCCCACTTTTTTTGATCATCACAAATTGTATTTTTATATATCATGTGCCCATAAATAAATTCATGGCTACTATTTTATATAGTTGTCTTTTAAATTAGGTATGAAAAAAGTGATCATGAATAACAAATGCATATATTTGTTTTTATATTTACATATATATTTAACTATATGATGATTGTTTTTCCTTTGTGTGGATTTTAGTTACTAATCTGGTGTTGTTTTCTTGAGTCTTGAAGACATCATTTAGTATTTCTTATAGATCAGGTGTTGCAATCATGGTTTCTCTTCATGGGAAGCCTTAATTTCTTCTTTGCTTTTATGAAGTATTTTTTCTAAGATAGAATTCTTGGTTGTCATTCTTCTTTTCAGCAGTTTGAATGTCATCCCACCACCTTCTGACTTTAAGAAGTTCTGATGAGAAACCAACTATTATTCTTGTTGAGGATCCCTTATATATGGATGAGTTCTTTCCCTTTTGCTGTTTTCAGAATTTTCTCTTTCTCTCTGGATTTTCTTAGGTTACTAATTGTGACACCTTTTAAGTTCAAACTATGTGGAGTTTGCTGAGCTTGGATGTGTATATCATCTTTTTCATTGTATTTGAAAGATTTTAGACCATTATTTCTTCAGATATTCTTCTGCCTCTTTATCTTGCTCTTTTCTATGTGGGGCTGTCATTATAAATATGTTGATGTGCTTAATGGATTTATACAGGTCTTGGAGGATCTGTTCATTTATTCTGTTGCTCTGACATGATAATCTCAATAGCGCTATTTTCAAGTTTGCTGAAACGTTTTTTCTGTCTGCTTAAATCTGCTCTGGATTCTTTTAGTTATTATACTTTTCAAATCAAGAATTTCTATTTGGTTACATTTTAATTTGTCTTTTTATTGATTTTTTGAGACACTTTTGTCATCTTGATTTAGTTTCTTGAACATGGTTTTCTTTAACTCTATAAATAGTTGGAATGTTAAAAAAAACATTTTAAATAGTTGACTTAAAGTCTTTATATTGTAAGTACAATGTCTAGGCTCTCTATTGATTTTTTCCCCTGCATATTAGATTGATAATATTTCTTTTTTGTTTGTTTGTTCATTTATTTTGTATGTCTCATAAGTATTTGCTGAAGCTGTCCTTTTTTTAAATTTATTTTTTTGCCTTTTGAATTTCATTAAATTTATTGGAGTGACACAAACCACCTCTCTTTGCTTCTAGAATTTTAACTAGACTCAAGTCTTAATAACCCCCAAAGGTGAGGTGTAATGTGATCCATGAAGAGGTGTACTACATTCCAAAAGAAACTAGTACTTGAGTGTATTAATTTGTATAAGCAGAATTGAGAAACATGTGTAGAATAGATAGTAAGGGTGTGGATAATGGAAGAACATAAAGTTGGATCCAGCTTAATTTATTGACATGAGCTCACTAAGTAGAAATCCGATATTAATTTTTCAGCTTAGGGAGATAGAAAGGGATCTAATAATTTTTGGTTGGTTCTCTGAAACATGGACCAAAACATGGCATACCATGAGCAAACCAGAAGTGCTCAACCTTTCTTGGTTTAATGTGGGAGAATACATTCAAAGCTTAGGGAGATTAAATTGTTAAAACTGGATTGTTATTTTAGACAAATCATCCACACTTTCAGGGACTCTCAGGGTCTAGAAGACATACATTTCACCAATACTTTGAAAAAATAAATTGGTGAGGGAAGCCCAATATCCTTGAAGGTGTCCTCTATGATTGCTCTTCTCTGCAGGCCAAATTTTTCAGTGGGAATCATAGCCACTCAATTTAAAAACGTAATATAATGAGAGTAATTAGATCCTAGGGCAGCAGAGGCCAGGTGGCAGCATTTCAACTGCCAAAGACAAGGTTGGCATAGTTGCCATAATGGACTACAGATCAAAGTAGCAAGCAATAAGAGTAGTCTGACTTGCACAGACCTATGGCACTGGTTAGCTAGTTATGGTATCCTAAAAGTCAAGTAGGAAAACTACTAAATTCTTACATGATCTGTATAAGTAGAAAAGCTCTTGTTCAAGTGAACAAAATCTAACTCAAATTATAAAAATAGAGAGTCGGGGAACTTCAATGAATTTCTACACTTGAACTAGTTTATAGACCTAAATCCCCTTAAATGAAGGGGAGGCCAGGTCGTTTTTTAGAAAAGACCCTGGTATACTACCAGAAATTTATATTATTATTCTTTTTCCTAGCCTTCCTCAGAGAGTCATACAGCCTTTTTTCAGGGTACTGAATATTGGAGAAAAGGAAATGAGACTTTTCCAAAAAAATCAGATACTAGCTCAGAATTGATATTGACACCAAGAAACCTCAAACATCATCATGACAGAGTAGGAGCTTATATGGCCAGATGATTAAAGGAGTTTTAGTTCAGTTTCATCTCACCCTGGATACAGAATGTCCTTAATCTTATCCTGTGGTTATTTCTTTAGTTCTAGAATGCATAACTAGAATAGACAGAAGCTGGCAGAATCTCCACTCTGGTTCCCTGACTTATGGAGTGAGGTCTATTATGATGGGGAAAATCAAATGGAAGGCACTAGAACTATCTTTACCTATCAAAATAATAAATCAAAAACAATATCAATTCCTGAAAGGATTAGTGCCATGATCATAGACATGCAGAATTAGTGATTTACACCACATCTTCATTCAATAGTTCTATCTGGCCTGTGGAGAAGACAGGTGGATTTTGGAGAATGACAGTCAATTGTTACAAGCTTAACTAAGTGGTGACTCCAATTGCAGCTTCTGTATCAGATGTGGTTCATTGCTTGAACAAATTAACACATTATCTGGTATCTGATATGCAGTTATTAATATGGCAAATGCCCTTTCTTCCATACTTGTCCGAAAGGTACACAAAATCATTTGCTTTTAGCTGGCAAGGCCATTAATATACTTTCAGTGTCTTGCTTTAGGAGTATACCAATCCTCCAGTTCTATACCACGATTTAGTTTATAGGGCTCTTTATCACCTTTCCCTTCCACAAGATTTTACACTGCTTCATTACATTAATAATATTATGCTGATTGGACCTAGTAAGTGAAAAGTAGTAATTACTCTAGACTTATTGGTAAGACATTTGCATGTCAGAGGGAGAAAAGAAAATATGCCTAAAATTCAGTGGCCTTCTACCTCAGTGTAATTTCTACGGTCCACTGGCATAGTCATGTCTAGATATTTCTTCTAAAGTATAAATTATTGTATCTGACCCCTTCTATAGTCATAAAAGAGGCACAACACCTAAAAGGTCCTTTTTGAATTTTTTATGCAACATATTCCTTACTTGGGTATGATATTTCAGCCCATTTACTGACTCAAGAGGATGCTACTTTTGAGTGGGGTCCAGAACAAGAGAAGTTTCTGGATGCAGTGCAAGCTCTCTGCCATTTGGGCTATATGATCCAGCAAATACAATGGTTTTTGAAATATCAGTGGTGGATAGGAATTCTGTTTGGAGTCTTGGGCAGGACCTTATAGGCAAATTGCAGCTTAGGCCTTTAGGGTTTTTGGAGCAAATCCCTCTTATCATCTGCAACTGACTACTCTTTTTTTTTTTTTTTTGAGGAACAGATTTTGGCCTGTACTGAGCTAGTACAGCGAGTGCAGAAACATAGCAGAGTGAGAGACATCTCCAGATCTCTCTCCTTGAAACAAAATAAGCTGAACATCTAAAACTCAACAAGAAAACCCCAAACTGTACACCAGCATGTCTGAGTATAGGATCTGCACATAAGAGCTACCACAGGTCAGAACCTTGAGAATAGGGTGATAGACTGGGAAAAACAAAGAGGCTGCCTCTCTCAGCCAGAGCTCCCTTCAAGAGGTAGGAAAGGGGAGAAAGTGTGGAGGGTTCTCTGAACAACTTTGCCTGAGACAAATGTGAGCTCCATGCAGTGGCTGTGCCCAAGATCAGGGCAGAAAGCAGAGAAGAGGGGATAGCAGAGAGTTGGGATGGCATATAAACAACAGTTGATAATAACCTTCCACGATTGCAAATGTGAAGTTGAGCCACAGCCTCCATCTCCTAACCCAGAGGGTCCCTCCCCCCGTTATTCTCCAAAGTTGAACACTGTGGAGCCCCAGGGGAATCTGAGCAAATGCTACCAAAACTGTTCCTAACACTGACAGGGACTGAAACTGAGGGTAGCGAACGTGATTGAGTATCTTAAGAAAAAGAAAAGGTATTATCACAACTTTACATAATGCAGGGATCCAAGAAGCTTAGATTGCCACCTACTGAAAACTAAAAGAAAAAAGCTTTCTCTACAACAAGCTAAAGAGAGACCTTTAAATATAAGGTTCTCTTTCTGGAAAAAAAAAAAAAAGCAGAATACTTTTCCATTAATGTACAAGCATAGAAATGGTCCATTAAACACTATGAACAACCACCACGGTAACAAGGCAGCTCAGAAAGAAAGAGAAAAATCTCCAGAAAATAAGTTTAAAGACATAGGGATATGTGACTTAAATGACAGAGAATTCAGGTGGTACTTCTGAAAAAAAAAGTCAGTGAGCTCTGAAACGATTCATATCAACAATTTCAGGAATTGAAAAAACAACTAGTTGAGCAGAACGAGTTCTTTAGCAAGGAGACTGAAATCCTCAAAAAGAACCAAATAGAACTGGAGATGAAGAACACATTGAAAGAGATGAAAATAAAACAGCAAGCCTGGGAAATACAGTCGACAAAAGGAGGAAGGGATCAGTGATATCGAAGACAGAAATCTAGAAATAAATCAGAAGGAAGAAGAGAGAAGCTGAAAATAAAAAAAATAATGAAAGAAATACAAGACATAGCTGATATTATCAGGAAAGGAAACAAAGAACATTGGACATTCTTGAAGGGGAGGAAAAAGCAGGGATTAGAAAGCATTTTCAGACAAATAGTTGACGAGAATTTCCCAAATCTAAGGAATGACCTGGAACTTGGAATTCAAGAAGTCAACAGAACACCCAATTACTCAACCCAAAAAGACCTTCTCCAAGACACATTGATTTAAAATTTTCAAAAATCAATGGCAATGAAAGAATTCTCAGGGCAGCCAGGGAAAAGATGGTAACCTATAAAGGAAAACCCATTAGATTTTCGTAGGACTTCTCAGCACAAATCTTACAAGCCAGAAAGGAGTAAATCCAATATTCAAACTATTAAATGAAAGTAATTACCTGCTAAAAATAATGTATCTAGCCAAGCTGTCCTTTAGATATGAAGGAGAAATAAAGACCTTTCAAGCATACAAAAATTGAGGGATTCTCCACTATGAGGCTTGCACTACAAGAAAACTGAAAAGGGCCAGCTAACCTAAAACAAAATAACCAAAAAAAAAAAGTACATAACTAGGAGTAAGGTGATTAGCAGGGCAGATAGAAGTAGAGGAGCGCAACCCTTACTAAGAACAGGGCATTATAAGCTTAAACAATAAGAAAAATTTGCTATAGCAAGATAGTAATGAACATTCAGCATACATAGAGACAAATTGAGACAACAATGTCTGAAGAGAGGAGGATTAAAAGATTCCACATCCACAATGGGGAATGGAGATAATATACATGCAGGAGAAAATGGAATGACTGTATATATATAACTATCCTCTACATATTTGTAATTTTTCACACGTCAATGGTTCAACTAAAGTATAGAATATAAAACAAGAAGGACCAGAGGAAAATCCACACAACCTAACCCCAAAAACAACAACAAAACAACAAACAAAAACAGACACACAAGGACAGGAAGCAATGGAAGCACTGAGTTTACAGAAAGCAAAACATAAATGGTTATATAGAAAAACCTCATATTTCAATAATCACCCTAAATTTAAATGGGTTTCAATTCACCAACAAAAAGGCACAGAATTACAGACTGGGAGCAAAATACAAAACCCAATCATTAAGCTGCCTTCAGGAGACACATCTCAGTTCCAAAGACAATATAGACTCAGTGCGAAAGGGTGGAAAATGATATTTCAAGCAAATGGCATTCAGAGAAAAGCGGGAGTAGTAGTACTAGATATCAGACAAAATAGAGTTCAAAATTTAAAAAAGGTAAAGAGAGATGCTGAGGGACACCTCATAATGATATTGGGAATCGTACACCAAGGAGACATAACACTTATTATATTTATACTCCCAATCGGTGAGCCTCAAAATATTTAAAGCAATTACTAACAGAACTAAAGGAAGAAACAAACTAAAACACTATCATACTAGGGGACCTAAATACCCCACTGTCGGATATGGACAGATAATCCAACCAGAAAATTAATAAAGAAATAAACATTCTTAATGATACATTAGACCAACTGGACATAATTGGACATTTACAGAGCCTTTCATCCCAAAACAGCTGCTTGTACATTTTTCTCTAGTGCACGTGAGCCTTGGTAGAGACTGAACACTTACCATAGGCACCTACATTCTTGGTAAGTCTTCACCGCAACCATAGAATTAATAAACATCTGATTATACTTTAATTGAAACCCAAAGTCAACATGGCCTTTGAAATCTTACTTGATATGGCTTTGGCATATTTTTCAAGAATATTTCTGACTTTTTTTTCAGAGCAAGATACTGGCTATATAAACGTTGTGAGAACCAGCTGAAGTCTACTTAAATATATTATGTATAACTGAAGATTATAAGAAGAGCTTACATTGAGACCAGTAGGAGGGGCAGAGAGTGAAACAGGCCAGTCAAGACCATGCATGGCAGTTGAGCACTTGGATGGAGGTTTGTGACTGCAGAAGTCCCTGTGAAGGAGTGAGAGGACCTTACCTTATGTGGGGGTCCCTAGCCCAGGGTTCCAGTTGCCAGGAAGAGGGACTCCACAAAATCTGACCATGAATCAGTAGAATTCTGACCATCCAGGTGAAATGTAGAGAACCTGAAAGACCCAGACAGTCTCCCTTGAAGGGCCCACGCGTAGACTCACTCACTCGCAGATACTTGCTCTGGGCTCTGGCGAAGTGTCAGCAGTTCTGGAGGCGCATTAGACATACAGGGAGGGACTGAGCTGTGTAGCATCACAGAGAAGCTGAGGAACAACCACCATTGTTCTTTTATTGAGACTCACTTCAGTTCAGACTAAAGCAAACACTACCTTGCCTGTGTTGAACCCTCTCCCCGAATGGCCGAATCTGAATCTGTATTGACCACTGAGATTGCTCACTCACCCCATGATTCCCTGAGACTCTGCCCCATCCAGCTCACAAATTGGCCCTGTAGGAGGCTCATTGACTGACAATGGCCCTGCGCTCCTCAACAGGTGGCACATTTTGATAGAAATCAATGGTCCCTGGCTCCGTGTTTCACTCATGGCCCGTGCATCTTGAGAGAGACTTGCGGTGGTGGGCAGCCGAGCTGCAGTGCCTTCTGGGCTAATTTCAGGTGTCTGCAGGCTTGAGATGGTCAGCAAGCTAACTTGGTGTGATCTGATACTTTTGCGAGAGGCCACAGGCTCAGAATTGGCACCAAAACCAAATCCGTTTTGGCTGAGTGAAATCTACTCACTTTACCTAGTAATTGTTTGGGTCTCCACCCCACCCAATTCACAAACCACCCAAAGGCTCTTTCAGCTGCTGATACTTATGGGCAGCTGGCAGGAACCCTCAGGCCTTAGGGGGCACCAAGACCTTTTGCTAAGCTGTCTAGGACTGGTACTGGGGGCATATGACTTCAGTTTGCAGCATGGTTCTCCCACTTGAAATCCAGATCTAGCACAGGCAGTGGACTACTCACAGATCACTTGTAGCTCCTACCAGGTGGCCCCATGGGGTCACAGGCAGGGTCTGACCTTGGCTTGCATGTGAGAATTCCTCCCAAGAGGCTACAAAACAACAGGTCCAGAAATCAATATTAGATCACAAACAGAATACCATCTAACTAGTATCACAACAGCATACCCAAAAGTGTGGTTTCAACAGGCACATGATCCACTGGGATGAATCCCATTCCATGGGGTCAGCCACACACAGCAACTCGTGAATTTTCACAACCAGTCAGCCTGAGGAACTCAATCCCATTACTCATGTGCTAACAGCAATCAAGTTTTTAGGTACAACAAGAGAATCACACGAATTCACACAAAGAATATTCTCTAAGCCCCCAACATAGGTGATCAGGGAGACTGTGCCACTGGACCATTATAGGACACTATGACATGAGGCTACCTGGCCAAAGCTGGGAGAATATAATAAATTTACCTCGTAAATAGAAATGATACATATGGACAACTAAAATGAGAAAACAAAACAAAACAAAAATGTCACAAATAAAACAACAGGAGAAAACTCCAGAAAAAGAACTAAACAAAATGAGGCAAATAACCTACCAAATAAAAGTCCAAAACAACTGGTTATAAGGGTGCTCAGTGAACTTAGTGGAAGAATAGATGATCTCAATGAGAACTTCAACAAAGGGATAAGTAAGCATAAAATGGGACATAGAAATCATAAAAAGAACCAGTCAGAAATGAATATCATAACTGAAAATGAAGAAAAAAATCATAGTATATTACATGAAGCAAGATCAAATCAAGTGATTTGGAAGACAAGGTACCAGAAAACACCCAATTGAAACAGCTGAAAGAAAAAAAAAGAATTAAAAAAATGAGGAAAGTTTAAGAGACTTCTGGGACAATATCAAGCATACAACATTTGCATCTTTGGGGTACAAGAAAGAGAAGAGAAAAAACAAAAGATTGAGAACCTAGTTTGAAGAAATGATGACAGAAAAACTTCCCTAACCTGGTGAAGGAATTAGACATACAAGTCCAGGAGCATAAAGAATTTCAAACAAAAAGAACCCAAAGAGGCCCACACCAAGGTACATCATAATCAAAATGCCAAAGATTAAAGACAAAGAGAGTAATCTTAAAAACAGCAAGAGAAAGGGAACTAGTTACTTACAGGAAGCTCCCATGAGACTGTCAGCTGATTTCTCACATAAATTTGCAGGCCAGAAGGAATTGGCAAGAAATATTCAAAGTGATGAAAAGTAAGACCTACAACCAAAGACTACTCTATTCAGTAAGTCTATCGATTAAATTGAAGTTGAGATAGAGAGATTCCCGACAGAAAATAGCTAAAGGAATTCATCTCATCAAGCCGTATTACAGGAAATGTTGAAGAAATTTATTTAAGAAGAAAAGGGAAAACAAACAAAGAAAAAACAAAACATAAATATGAAAAATAAATGGCAATAAATATGTACCTATCAATAATCGCTTTATAATGTAAATGGATTAAATGATCCAATTCAAAATGCATAGGGTAGCTGAATGGATAAGAAAACAGACCTATATATATGCTGTTTATAAGAGATCCAACTTCTGATCAAAGACACATACACCTGAAAGTAAAGGGATGAAAAAAATACTTCATGCAAATGGAAATGAAAAAGAAGCTTAGAGTAAGCAATACTTAAACAAAATATTACTAAAACAAAGGCTATAATAATAGTCAAAGAAGGGCATTATGTAATAATAAAAAACCCAATACAACAAGAAATCATCAACCCTAGTAACTAATATGCAACCAATATAGGACACCTAACAATAAAGCAAATATTAACTGACATAAGAGATTGATGGTAATACACTCATAGTAGGAGGACTAACACACCATTGACACCAATGGAAAGATTTTCCCGGACAGAAAATCAGCAAGAAAAAACAGCCTTAAATGACATACTACCAGATGAATTTAATAGATATTTTTTAGAATGTTTTACCCCAAAGAAGCAAAATATACATTCTTCTCGTGCACATGAAACATTTTCCATGTTAGTGCCACAAAAGCAAGTCTCAATAATTTAGATGAAATCATATCAACATCTTTTTCAATCATGACAGTATGAAACTAGAAAATCAATTACAAGAATAAAATAACTGGAAAAATACAAAAATACATGGAGCTAAATAGCATGCTACTAAACAATGAATGGGTTAACAATAAGATCAAGAAAGAAAATTAACAGGTACCTTGGGATAAATGAAGATGAGAACACAATTGATTCAAAATCTATGGGGAAAAAAAAAACAAAAAGCAGTGATAGGAGGAAAATTTATAGTAAACAATACAGGCCTATCTTAAGAAACAAGAAAAACTTAAGTAAACAATCTAATCTACACTTAAACCAACTAGAAAAAAAACAGCAAACGAAACCCAAAGTGAAGTAGAAGAAAGAAATAATAAAGATCAGAGCTTAAATAAACAAAATAAGAAAAAGAAAAAACAATACAAAACATCAATAAAACAAAATAAGTGGTCTTTGAAAAGAAACAAAATTAATAAATGTTTAACCAGACTCTCATCCAGAAAAAAAAGAGAGAGGACCCAATAAAGAAATCAGAAATGAAAGAAAGGAAGTGGCAACAGACTCCAAAGAAATATAAAAAATACTACGAGCAATTATATGCCAACAAATGGACAATCTGGAAGAATGAATACATTCCTGGAGACAAGACTGAGTCAAGAAGAAACATAAAATCTGAACTGACTGCATTACCACTGACAAAACTGAATCAGTAATCAAAAAAAAAACTCTCCCAAAACAAAAGTCTGGACTGAATGGCTTTATAGGTAAATTTACCAAACAATTCAAGGAACGAATTAATGCCTACTCTTCTCAAAACTATCCAAAAAATTCAGAGGGGGGAAAGCTCTCGCAGTCTCATTTTACGAGGCCATCATTACCCTGATTCTATAAGCAGTCAAAGACATTTAAAAAAATTTACACCAATATCTCTGATGAACATAAAATGCAAAAATTCTCAACATAATATTAGTAAACTGGATTTAGTAATGCATCAAAATGTCATACAACGCATTGATCAAGTTGTATTTTGTTCCAGTGGTTGTTTTAATATCTCATATCAAGTACTGTGATTATGAAGTTTAATATCTTCATATCAAGTACTGTGATTATATCACATTAACAAATTGAAAAATAATAATCATATGATCAATACAATAGATGCAGAAAAAGCATACAAAGTTCAGCATCTATTCATAATAAAAATTCCCAACAAGTGGAAATAGAGGTAACATACCTCAACATAATAAATGGTCATACATGCAGACCTACAGCTAACATCATACTCAGGCAGGGCTAAAAGTGTTTCTTAGTATTGGGAACAAGACAAGAACATCCACTTTACACCAACTCTTATTCAACAGAATTAGATGGAAGTCCTAGCTACAGCAATCAGACAAGAAAGATCAACAAAAGGCAGCAAATTGGAAAGGAAATAAAGTAAAACTGTCATTATTTACAGAAGACATAATACTATATAGAGAGAACCCTAAAGATTCACCAAAAAACTGTTTAATACAGTTCTAACTGATCAGTTAGAACTGAGTAATGAACTCAGTCAAGCGACAGAATAAAAAATCACTATTTAAAAAACCGGTTGCATTTTTATACCACAACAATGTTTATCAGAAAGAATAAATTATAATCATTCTATTACAATTGCATCAAAAAAAAAAACTGAGAATCAATTTAACCAAGGAGGTAAAAGAACTATGCTAAGAAAATTATGTCATTGAAAAAAAATTGAAAAAGGTACAAAAAGAATAGAAGTATATATCGTGCTCATGATAGGAAGAATTCACATTGTTAACACATCCATACTACCCAAAGCAATCTATAGATTCAATACAATCCTTATCAAAACACCAATGACATTATTTACAGAAGTAGAACAAATAACCCCCAAATTTATATGAAACCATTAAAGATCCCAAGTAGCCATGGCAGTTTTGAGAAAGAAGAACAAAGTTGGAAGTATCACACTATCTCATATCAATCTATACTACAAGATAATAGTAATCACAACAGCGTGGTACTGGCATAAAAGCAGACACATAGATCAGTGCAACAGAATAGAGCCCAGAAAAACCCATTCCTATATAGCCATTTAATCTATGTAAAAGGAGGAAAGAATATACAATGGGGCAAATATGATCTATTCAACAAATGGTGTTGGGAAAACTGGGCAGATACATGAAACAAACAAAACTGAACCACTTTCTTACACCACATATAAGAATAAATTCAAAAGGGATTAAAAACTTAAATGTAAGACTCAAAACTATAAAACACCTAGAAGAAAAAATAGGCAGTAAACTCTAATATTGCTCTTAATCATATATATTTTTAATATATCTCCAAAGACAAGGGAAACAAAAGAAAGATCAAATGGGACTACATCAAACTAAAAAGTTTTTGCACAGCAATGAAAATCATCACCAAAATGAAAAGACACCTACTAATGGGACAAGATATTTACCTATGATACATCCAATAAGGGGTTAGTATTCAAAATGTCTAAAGAACTCATGCAATCTAACACCAAAAAAAAAAAACCCCAAACAATCCAATGAAAAAAATGGGTAAAGGACCTGCTTCAAAGAGGACATATAGGTGGACGATAGACAGATTAAACAATGTTCAACATTAAAATCACCAGAGAAATGCAGATTAAAACAATGAGATATCACCTCACACTTGTTAGAATGGCTAGTGTTATCAAGAATGCGGAGAAAAGGAAACCCTTGTACAGTGTTGGTGGGATTGCAAATTAGAACAGCCACTATGGAATACAGTTTGGAGGTTTCTCAAAAAATTAAAAATAGAACTACCTTTTGATCCAGCAACTACATTTTTGGGTATTTGTCAGAACAACAACAACAACAAAATAAACAAACACTAACTTGAAAAGATATGCACCACTACATTCACTGCAGCACTATTTACAACAAAGATATGGAAGCAATCTAAGTGCCCATCAATAGATAACTGGATAAAGAAGAGGTGTTACATATATACAATGGAATATTACTCAGTCATAAAAAAATGAAATCTTACCATTTTGCAACGACATGAATGGACCTAGAGGTTATTATGCTGAGTGAAATAAATCAGAGACAGACAAATACCATATTATTTCACTTCTATGTGGAATCTAAGGAACAAAATAAACAAAATAAAAGATATTCATAGATACAGAGAACAAACTGGTGATTACCATATGGGAGGGCAGTTGGGAAGCTGGGTGAAAAAAATGAAAGAATGAAGAAGTACTAATTAGTAGTTACAAAACAATTATGGGGATAGGGAATACAGCATAGGAAATATAGTCAACAATATTTTAATGACTATATGTAGTGCCAATTGGGTGCTAGAGTAATTGGGATGATCACTTTGTGAATTATACAAAAGTCTAACCATTGTGCTATATACCTGAATTTAATACAGAAAAAAAATTAGCACATTAAAAATAAAATATTTCTAAGATGCTGCCTATCTATTATAATTTCCATTCTCCAAGCTTACAGTGATCTTTTCTCAGATTTTTACATTGCTTGTTTACCCAATCCTTTGAATCTCTACCTAGCAGTTAGGCCTTCCCTGACCACCATATCTAAAATGCATTCCACATACCTAGGTAACTCTCTGTGCTCTTACATGCTTTACTTTTCTTCATAGATCTTAACTCTCCCTGAAAATAGATTTTATTGATTTACTTAAGTATTATACTACTTCAAAAATAAGTAATGATTTATGTGAGCATACGCATTTTCCTTTTTGTTCACTACTGTATCTCAAATACTAGAGTAGTGCCTGAACCATGGTATAGGCATTCAATATTGTTAAATAAATAGCTTAATGACATGTCTTTCAGTATTTCAAGACTGAAGTTATGTTGTCAGTGATTATTTTCTTCATGGCAAATATCCCCAATTTTTAAAAATGTTACTGAAATAGTTATTATAGATACTCCTCTAGACAATGAAAAGCATTCATCCTTTTTACTCTTTTTCCTAAAATGTGGTGCCTATATCTTTTTTATTGCGATATAATTGGCATGTTGCACTACATAATTTTAAGGTGTACAGCATGACTTGACTATATATTTTTAAAATAATTACCACAATCAATTTAATAAACATCTGTCATCTTATATAAATACTAAAAAAATGGTTTTTCCTGTGTTGAGAACTCTTCAGGCCTGTTCGCTCATGCTCACTTTATTTATTTGTTTGTTTGTTTGTTTGCTTATTTATTTATTTTAATGCAATGGCTAGGTGTAGAGTCAGAGGAGAGAAAGAGCAATTAGGGGGATCATTTTATAAACTACATAAATGTCTAAGCAACGTACTGTATACTTGAAACTAATACAATTAAATTTAAAAAATAAAAAAGAACAGGCCTGTTTTCTTAACAACTTTCAAGTATACCATAAAGCAGTATTAACTATAGTCATTATTACATTGTACATTATGTCCCCAGTACTTATGTGTCTTGTAACTGAAAGTTTGTACCTTTTGATCACCTTCTTCCAATTCCTTCTTAAATCCTTGGATTTGGTAACCAAAAATCTGATTTCTTTTTCTATATTTTTGTTTTGTTTTGTTTTAGATTCCACATATAAGTGATACCATACAGCATTTGTCTTTCTCGGTCTGACTTATTTTCCTTAGCATAATGCCCTAAAAGTTCATTCGTATTGTTTCAAATGGCAGAATTTTCTTCTTTTCATGGTTGTGTACTATATACATATCGCATTATATATGTAACAAATTTTTTATCCATTTATCCTATGATGGACACTCAAGTGGTTTCCATATCTTAGCTTGTTTCTAAGTAATGCTGCTATAAACTTGGGGGTGCAGTTATCTCTTCCCAGGTGGGGCCCTGGAGCTACACAACGCGGGCAGGGTTATGATTTAGCTTTCTGCTTGGGTGTGTGCTGGGGAGCGGACTAGGCCCAGGCAGAGACAGTAGACCTGCACCCTACCTAGTTCCCTGGTCAGACGTACCACTCTCTCGGTTGTGCAAATGAGAAAAGTTGCTGGTTGGGACTAGTACTTGGGTGCTTAAGTAGGAACTCAGTCTGCCAAGATCACCATGTTTGTTTTTAGAAGTCCCTTCCCCTTTCTCATCAGAATCCCATTCCCAGTGTCTAAGCCCTGCAGTTTGCCCCTCCAGCCCTATGATGCAAGCCTAGAATGGGGACTCCAAAAAAATCAACCCACAATCCTGGGGGTGCAGCTAGATGTTCACCATGGGTTCTCTTTTCCTACTGGAGGAACTGTGGGCTCAAGGGAGTGCTCTCAAAGCAGTGCTGCTAGTCTGGGTAGGGGCAATACAGTGAGCATGCAACCCACCTCTTGCCCTTCTAATGCATTGTTTGTGGTCTCTGTGTGCAGGGAGTGCTTGAGTCTCTCTCTCTCCCTTATCTTGTTCTAAGATTTCTCAATGGTATCTTTTCCATAAATACTGTTACTTGTTTTTATGAGGAGGAGCAAAGTCAAGGGAACCACCTAAGTTGCCAACTTGGTGAAGTCACTCAGTGAAGTAACAACAACCATGAAGAAGACAAAAATCTGGTTTCTAATACATGGAAAAGTAAAATGAGTGTGAAGAGAAATCATGTGAATCATGTTTCCAAGTCAAACAAAAAAAGGAAAGAAGAATTGGTAAATGAGTTAGGTTAATAAATATAATTCAGGGGACCTATGTTATAAACTTAAAATTTTGTGACCCAGACTAAATTCTTTTTTTTGTCAGACCTTGTTTTCTCCTTCTTTAAAACAAGTGTACAAGTAAAAACTAGTACAGGTATACCTCATTTTATTGTCATTCAACTTTATTGCATTTTACAGATGTTTCCTTTTTTTACAAATTGAAGGAAAAATTCTCCACCAGCAAAAAAGTTATGACTGTTTTATTGTGATACTCAGTTTGTTGTGGTGGTCTGGAATCAAACCAGAAATACCTTCAGGGTATGCCTGTATAGTGGCTAAGAGCTCAGAATATGGAAAAAGATTGAAATCATGTTTCAGATCTATCATCTAGTAGCTGTATTGTATTGGGAAAGATAATATACTTCTTTAAGTCTCAGTGATTTTATCTTTCAAATGGACATATTGTAATTATTGTATTTGTCTTCTAGGGTTTTTCTGAGTATTAACTATGATAATGTAAGTGCGGCATAGTGTCTGGTACTTGATAAAACCTTAAATATATTAGCTATCATTTTTTTCTAAAGTAGTATTTATTCTAAAATTATATTCCTCTATGAATACAAGAAAAAGACAGGAATAAAGTGAAGGGAGAGTAAAAGAAAGAGCCCTTTTAAAATAATTGTGTTTACCTGTTACCACATGGCTTTTTCATAGTACATGCAATAAAATGTATGAATTATCTTAATTTTGTACCAGAACATCTCAAATCTCTCATAATTTTAAGACACAAACTGACTTATCTGAGATTAATTTATTTGTATGTTAAAATTAGTTTATGTGTGAATATGTATGGTTCTTATGTGTTATATTTCAAAGGGCCAGAGAGATGAATAGACAATAACATAGTTTCATGTCTTGATATAAATCCCTGTGTGAGAGCATGGATTGCAGGATGACATAATGAAAATGATATGGGAATTAACACGATTTTAACAGACTTCTATAATTTTTAAATAAAGACAATATTTGGATGAATATTAAATAGATGAAATATACCAAAAAATGTATGACAATCATGATATATTTGGAGGTAGAAAACTTTCACATATGTAAAAAGATTTTCAGCTTGAAATTGATATGCAGTTGTCTTGAAACTGTGTGTACAGAATATATTTATGCTTGACTAGCTCAATGAACCTTATGCATACAAAAAGAGGAAGGCAACTATAGAAGTAAATATTTTACACACACAGCATCAGAGTCAGTATTCCCTTTTTTCAAACATTTCAATGAATTAAATTCCACACAATATGTGTATATGGAAATAAAATTGTATTGTGCAAAAGATAAAGCTGATTCCCAGTAGAAGAGATTGTCAATTATTTTAAATAAATATCAGGTCAATTTAAATGGTACTATTCTTTTTTCCCACTATTTTATCGTATTAAATTTACTTGGGTGACATTGGTTAATAAAATTATATAGGTTTCAAGTTCATAATTCTATAATTCATTATCTGTATATTGCATTGTGTGTTCACCATCTAAAGTCAAGTCTCCTTCCATCACCATACATTTGATGATCCCTTTTACTCTTTTTGCACCCCTCCCTTCCCTTTCCTCTGGTAACCATCATACCATTGTTTGAGTCTATAAGTTTTTCTTTGTCTTGTTTGTTCATTTGTTGCTTTCAGTTTTATATCCCATATATGAGTAAAATTATATGGTTCTTGACTTTTTCCACCAGACTTATTTCACTTACCATGATATTCTCAAGATCCACCCATGTTGTCACAAATGGCAGTATTTCATCTTTTCTTGTGGCTGAGTAATTATCCATTATATATATATGTACAATATCTTTTTTATCCAGTGATTTATTGTAGGACAATTTGGTTGTTTCCATGTCTTGGCCACCATGAACAACGCTGCAATGAACATTGGAGTGCATGTTTCCTTATGAAAAAATGTTTTAAATTTTTTCTCCATACTGCTTTTTTATAGTGGCTGTACCAATTTACATTCCCACCAGCAGTGTATAAGAGTTCCTTTTTCCCCACAATCTCTCCAACACTTGTTATTGCTTGTTTTGGTAATAGCCATTTAAACATACGTGTGGTCCTATCTCATTATGGTTTTGATTTTTATTTCCCTAATGAAATTGAGCACCTTTTCATTTGTCTGTTAGTCATTTGTATATCTTCCTGGGAGAAGTGTCTGTTCAGGTCCTCTGCCCACTTTTTATTGGTTTGTTTATTGTTGAGTTGTATGAGTTTTTTGTATATTTGGATGTTAATCCCTTATCAGAGGTGTTGTTTGCAAATATCTTCCCCCATGCAGTTGGTTATCTTTGTTGTTGTTGTCGTTGACGGTTGCTGTGCAGAAGCTTTTTAGTTTGGTATAGTTCCATTTATTTATTTTTTGCTTTTACTTACTTTGCCTTTGAGGTCAAATTAATAAAATTGTCTTTAAAACCAAGGTTCATGAGTTTAGTACCTGTTTTCTTCTATGTATTTTATTATTTCTGGCCTTATATTTAGGTCTTCAATCCATTTCGAGTTAATTTTGTGTATGATAACAAATAGCAATCTAGTTTTGTTCTTTTGTATGTAACTTTCTAATGTCCCCATCACCATTTATTGAAGAGGCTTTTTCCATTGTATGTTTTTAACGTCTTCGTTGAAAATCATTTGCCCATATGTATGTGGGTTTACTTCGGGGTTCTCAGTTCTGTTTTATTGGTTTGTGTGTTTGTTTTTCAGCCAATACCATGTTGCCTTGTAGTATAATTTGAAGTCAGGGAGTGTGATACCTCTGACCTTGTTCTTTTTACTCAGGATTGCTTCAGTTATTTGGGGTCTTTTGTGGTTTTATACAAATCTGATAATGTTTTATTTCTTTTTCTATTTCTTTTAAAAAATGCCATTTGAATTTTGATGAGGATTGCATTAAACCTGTAGATTGCTTTGGGTAATATGCCATTTTAACTATGTTGATTCTTCCAATTCACGAACCTGGAATTTTTTTTCATCTCTCCATATTCTTCAAATTTTTAAAAATAATGTCTCATAGTTTTTATTATATAGGTCCTTCATACCCTTTGTTAAAGTCATATGTGCAATTCAGCATATATGTGATTTACAAATATATATAAATATAATAACATAAAAATAAAATAATAGATTGTTTTCACAAGTGTCCCTGACTCAGCTTCTAGGAAAACAGACTGAAGAAAGACATATAGATATAGATATAAACACTATACATATATAAATATATACATATACACATATGATATACATATATACCACAATATAATGCAGCATATGGGAATATATATACTATATTATATATAATACTATATTATAGTATATTTACATATACATATAAATTATACATGCATTGATAGTATACACACATGTAATGTATATATTCTACACTATAATATAATATACATACACATTTACACTATATTTTAATATATATGTATATACATATAAATTATGTATATGTATATGTATATGTGTGCTGGTATATATATGTATATATATATACAGATACATATATTTATATATATACTTGTATATGTGTGTAAAGTTTATATGAGAGAGAGACAGAAAAAGATAGGGTGTCTTTATGGAAGTAATTTATTAGAGGAATGCTCTTATGAAAAGAGCAATGAAAGCAAGATATATCATGGCAAGAAAGTTTAGATAGAATGTGGTCTTAGCTAGAGACCAGCTTTAGTTTGGTCATCCAGGACACTCTGGAGGGCAAATCATACCACAGAATGTGCCCCGTTTTGAGGCAGGAAATTAGTATTTTGTATTTCTGTGTCATTCAGTCATTCTTGGTTGTCAGTGTTTCCAAAGAAGAAAAGGGAACCTCTTGTTTGAGACTAGTGGCTTCATTTGGATAAGGGCAAAAAATGGAAAAGCTGTGAACTGTTAGCAGCCAAAACTCACACCATTTGGGGCATGGGCGTACCAACAAAGCAAGGGAAATTTTTGGTAGAGTATCAACAGTATCCATAAAAATATTATACATCAGCATATAATATAAATGTTTTCACATGATAAAAGTTATTTACTATTTATTAAATAAAATAAATCATTTATTACCTCAAGAAGAAATCACTGTATCCATAATTAAATATGTTAAATGTGCTTATAAATTTGCTTACCATTTATAATTTAGATAAAATTATTTGTTTAAAATGAATATCTAAATTCATTCATTTTAAATTTTAAAAATTCACTTATTTTAAATTATTCATTTAAAAATGAATATCTAAGGACTAAATTACTTATATGACATCACAACTTTGGGTGCAAGTAATAAAAAATATACATTCTATTTGTTACACAATTAATACTGCACTTTATAGGATGAAAGAGAATTAATTAAACGTATGTTGATTACTAAATTTATACTATATTTATTAGAATTGTCTTTATTTGGGACTCCATATTTTTATGGCATTTGCAAAGACAGTTCCTTTTACATACTTAATGCATTATACATCTCAAAAAAGCTGTAAGAAAACACACTAATTAATAACAGTGGTCATTTCTTGGTTATGAAATTATAGAATAACTACTTTCTTGTCCAGATATATTTTAATTGTTATCTATAATGAGTACCTATATACTCACATTAAAAAAAATTCTAAATGTGGGACACCATTTTTTTAAGCAGCAAGCCTATTTAGGAAATGGTGGTACTCAGAATTAATATAAATATATATATATTCTTGATAATTGTGTATAAATACAGTTTTTCTCATAGGCTGAACTTTACCTTGTAGAGAGGAGGCTAAAGGGTACTGTGAAAATGGTGCCAACTGGTGTGTTTAATTCAGCATTCCCTATACTGTTCCTAGAATTCCCACCATTAGTGTGAATTTCAGGTTTACATACTGGAAGTGACTGATAAATAATGTAAAAGACTCTTCTTAAGAAGACAACATTAAACCATTATTGATGATTAATTTTTTTTCTATAGCTTGGTGTAGTTTAAACTGAGTGAGTTTTATAAAATTAGATACGGTTTTTTTTTTCTCAATCCCAGTGTCTACTCTTAATTATTGTGTGATTTTTGCAATTTATTTATTCTACCTAAAATTCCATTTTCTCATCTGGAAAATGGTGACTTTGTATCACAGAGTTCATTTTTATGACTTTGTATGATTATTGGGTATTCAGCTAAAAAAATTCTTCTGAAATATCCACTTTCTTTCCAACTCTTTAACTCCACAAGTGTAATACACAATCGCACCTCTTAGCTTACTAAATGGCCAAAAATTTGCTTTGGTCAAAACATGTTAACATGACTGACATAACCAAAGGTTATGCTTGTGAGATTTGGCTTGTGCTCTTGTAACTGTTTTATCACATTTAAAAGGGATTCCATAGATAGCTGCTGACATCTCAGCCTGCGCCCCAGAAAAAATGATGCAGAGCAGATGGGTGCTCACAAAGGAACTCAACCATATTTACATCTTGAAGCTGAACAACCCAGCTGAGCCTAGCCTAAATAGGCTGATTCCCAAACAGTCCTCAGATATGTGAGTAATAATAAATAACTGTTGTGAGCCACTTAGTTTTCAGGTTTTATTTTTTTTTTAATGCAACACTATTTAACTGGTGCATACTATGAGAATTACAAATGATTAAAAACATAAAAGACCTGTACATAATAGTACTGGTTCTATAGTAAGCCAGACTGTAAATATATGTATATACTTCATCGATTTTCTTAGTTTCTCAGCATCTTGATAGAGCATAGAGTGTATACCTGACAATGGCAAGTAAAATTGAAAGAAAAGTGAAAGCCTGGAGTACAACTAAGCTTCTTAGGTATTTTATTAAGCATCCCTGAGAATTTAGAAAGGATAATGAAAGTATTAAATATCTCAGAAAAAAAAAAAGATGAGCATAATAAGGTGATTGTTTCAGGAGCACTGAATGAAACTTTTACACTTTGAATTACTTCCATTGTGTTACTGATAGTTTTTTTTTTAATTCAGTGACAATGAAATTAAATAAAAGAATAATAGAAATGTGTAGTGGAAAGCAAAATTTTGGATAGTTTATTCTACCTCTGAAATTCGTAAATAAGGAAACTTTGTTTTAGAGTTTATGGGCTCACCAAAGAGCAGAGATATTAGTAGAACTAGGAATAGACTGTAGGTTTCTTAACTCAGTTTTTTTTTAAATTTATTTTACTTTCTTTATTTTTCCATTTTACTGTGAGAAGTCATAATTTCTCACACTATCTCACAAACCATTTTTAGTGTCCTCCAAAACTACAGCCAATATCGTCAATTATTTTCCAGCATGCTAGTCTAAAAAGAGTTCCTACTGAAATTTATCTCTGACCTTTTAGTAAAATACCTTGGCTAATCCTGAACTGAATACTGTATCTGTATGTGATTAGAACTATTAAATGTAACAGAGAAATGAAACATCTTTCTAGATAATCAAAGAAAAAAATAAATATGCCATATATTTACTTAATTAGAATGAGTTAAAATCTACAAAATGGAAGTACGTGGTTAGTGGTAGACTATGTGAATTCTCAGCTAACTTACAAATATATATTCCATATGTCTATGATTTATAAGATAACTTCAAGTCATATTCTTTCTGTATAGTAAATAATCTGTGAGAATGAGTGCTTGGAAATACAAATTAATACAAGTGTGTACTGATACCTTTCAAAGACAATCACATTTTCAAAGATCTTTCTTCAATTCTAGAGTGTAATTTTGAAAGAGTATGTAGTTCCAGTCTACTTATATATCCATATTGACTACAATTCTTTGAAGTGGTTGATACAATTTCCTTCGTGTAAGACATTGTATAAGATCAGTAAACTAACACTTGGTCTAGGCTTGCACTAGGACATCTATAAGTCTAGTCTATTCAAGATAAAGAGGAAATGTAGTAATTAATGACTAACAAAAAGCTGTTTAAAACTCAAAACTCTTCAGGAGGCACCTGTACTAGCTTTCTGCATTGCTTATTGAAAATATGTATATAAACACTTGGTTCAACTAGATAAAAGCCTGGCTGTAGCTACCTGATCATTGGACCTTAAAAAAATCTGTTAGTAAATATGTACCTTGTTTCCCCTGAGACCAAGGCTCCTTTTTACATTTCTTGATGGCCCGTAATCTGAAGATAAAACACATCCTTTGCAACTGAGAAAGTCCTGGGAACTGTACCTGGAAATTTTCAGACTCCTCTATATTTGACTATGCCTTTATTCTCCTGCTTCACTGTTACCTTTATTAAAGTCTTATGTGATTATACTCTGTGGAGTCTTATGAGTCTTCCCAAGTATCCTACCTGTATGATTACCATCTCTATATTTACCACCATAATCAGACATTTCGTTGTTTGTAAATATGCAACAACCCATTTGTGCTTTAATTTCCAGAAATAATAAATATCACATTGTAGTAATTGAATCTAATTTGATATTGTAGAATATGAAAAATAAATAATTCATAAGAATAAATCCCTATCTATGTCATTTAAAATTCTGGCCTCATTTAAGATCACTGAATGTTTACAGAAGTTTTTAAAAAACCTCAATTTAGGTTCTTTGAAATTTTTTTTCATTGTGTGGTTTAGCACAAATAAATTTGCTTAATTATTTTTTAATGCTTTATACCTCAAACAGTGAACAAATACAACATTCCTAAAATAATTCCATGCTACAAACCATCATATTCTTCCATAAAAATAGTTTTATTAACCTTTTCTAACATGAACTATCTAACTGAGGACTAATTTTTTAATTAAAGGAGAATATTAAAAAAATGCTTGGTTAAAAAAATAAAATTATTTTATTCCTAAAATACTGTTTCAGCCAACACAGATGAAAGTATCATAGAGATCTGGAAAAATAAATAAAGAAAATATGACACTTATGTGCTCCTAGAAACATCTTCGTACTATTGAGTTACTCAAGCCAATTTTGTTTTTAAGCTTGTTTCAATTTGTTCTCTGCCACATTCAACCAAGCAGAGGCATTCCTTTTTATAAAATTACAACATAATTTATTTTAACTCTTTCTATCACTCTGCTTTCAACTATTGTGGCTTCTCAAGCAGTTTTGCTACATACAGTAATAAAAATGTGATAGCTGCTCAAAAATCACATTTTCTTACTTAGCATCACAGCTGCAAATATAAACATTTTCTTTCTTTCTTTCTTTCTTTCTTTCTTTTTCTTTCTTTCTTTCTTTCTTTCTTTCTTTCTTTCTTTCTTTCTTTCTTTCTTTTCTTTCTTGATAAAAATGTAATCTTGAGCCAAATGCCCATCTCTGATCCAATCATAGTGACCAAATTGCTGGATTACTCTGATTATCCAGACCTGGGTTACAGTGTTAACCATGGGTAGGAGAGGTCAGCCTCATCAAAACTACATAAACTGAAAAAAAAGTTCTACAGTGTCATAAGGATAGATCTCTAGATTTAAACTGGCAGAAAAAAATTCTCTCGACGCTTCTTACTAACACAGTAAGCCTTCATTTTCTTAATTTTACAAATGCGCATAACTGGATTTATATGCATTCATATTTATAGTCAATGGTGTCCAGTTGAAGACCACCAAGAAACGCTTGTAGTTGAAACAAGTTGGGTTTACTACTTATCTCAATGGAGGAGACATGGGGTGTTTCTGTATGAGAATGTCAGAAAGGACTTATTACATAGGATTCAGGCTTTAATCAGGTGATCCTGGCAAAGCTGAACAAAGTGGGGGTTCACTCTGTTTTAGGTGTTGCCAGGAAGAAGGGATAATTCTTTAATAAGGTATCTTAGCAAATCTTAATATACTGAGGGAAGACTAAAATGAGACTAAGATTTTGTAAAGATGCAATATGTGCTTGTATTAGCCAAGAGAAGAGAATGGGTGTGCCCATAGTGAGCTAGATTTTATCTACACTGAGACAAAAGTATAAAGTGGTTTCGTGTCTTGTCTCACTTTATTATGATCATTAAGTGACCTTACCTGATAGTGTATCTTGTAATATTATGTTTAACAGGTTTAATAACAACCTGATTATGAATGACAAGTAGACTTCTAACAATACTAAGGCCTATCAGGTCTGTTCCTCTATGGCTGAGCTGTCTCTCTCTCTCTCTCTCTCTCTCTCTCTCTCTCTCTCTCTCTCTCTTCTCTCTCTCTCCATATATATATATAATTATCAGACTTAGAGCACTAACTTCAAAAAAAAATTTGTATATATAAATCTTATTTCTCCAGATAAAATGGTAATCTATTCATAACAGGAATTATTTTAAAACTCTAATGCACATTCTAGTACAATGATAGATGGCAACTACTATATTAATTAATTATTTGTTTTAAATTAATTGTTTCTTATGAATTTTGGGGGTGGCCTTTTTTATTGCTACTGATGCTTGCATAACTTTTATAAAATTGCTTATTTTTTATACTTTCTAGAATATTTTCATTTGTCAAAAATAAAGTACTATTTAATCGATTACATAAATGACACAAGTTAAATTAAGACCTATAAACTTGTCAAAACTTGCAAAAAATACCATAAGAAAAGGCTAAAATAACATTTATATTATAGCAAAAACTATTAAAATCCCCAAATGAACATCTGTGAATATATTAATCTATCTTTCCCTTTATTGCTTTAAAAATAAGATCTTTACTTATGTTTTTTCTGAACTGCATAGTATGCATTAAGTCACATCTAAATCTAAGTCTCTGCAATGATTCTCTTGCTATGCTTCTATGAAATATAATCTGGAGATTTATTAATTATAGAACAAAGCAATCACAGTCAAACATTAAAAAAATAAGTAAGGATAGTTATGTCATTTTTGAAGGAGGTACAAAACTACTTAAGTGTCTGCCATAATTTCCAACATTTTATTTAAATTATAAATGCTTCTTTAATCAAGCATCTGGGTTAAGTATAACAAGTTAGTGTAGTGTCCTCAAATGCCTAACGCATACAAAATGAGTATTGTATCTTAATTAAGATTACATACTATACTGGAAGTACCATAATTTCAGCTTCCAATATTGTTATAAAATTGCAGTATATGTTGCTAAAATAACTTTCTCATAAACTATGAGCTGCAGCAATAGACTTTTAATGTGATATTTCTTCCATATGAAATGAATTTTCTCATTTGCATAGCTCATATTGTCTGCATAAAAAATAATTATCATTGTACAGTATTACATTATAGAAGATAAACCCCACTGGCATTTTGATATCTTGATTAAGTATCAATTTCAGCAGAAGCAAGATACATACCTTAACCATTGATTAAAGAATGAAAGAAAGCAAAGTAATTCTTGTTTCTACTTAATATTTGTGATTATTTAACAATGATTTTAATCAGGTTATGTACTGAAATCAAAATCCGCAGGTACATTTGAAGGTGTTTTCTGATAGAAGGTACGATACAGTATTTAGGAAGAAATAATTTTTCTGTACATCACATTTCTTTTAAACAATGATTTTCGGATTGGAGGTAGAACATAAGAAGACTAATGCTGACATGGTAACTACACTCCTTTTCCTTCTTTGTGTGGAAATTTTATGTTTTGTGTTTACTTTTAATGCAATCTGCATTAAGTATTTTATTGCATATTTCAAGAAGTTGGGCATCAAATGCTGATGTTCAAGAATTCTATTGGTGGTCAGAATATAAATTCAAAAATTACTATTTCTGTTTCTAATAATAATTTAGAAAATAGAATTTTGAAAGTGTTTAGATTGAAAACCAAGGTACCCAGTGTCTAGTTAATCTCTTCCATTAATTTTTCATAGGACAGTAAGTAAATTACATAATTCCTATATCTCTATTTTTAAGTCTACTTATAATACTGAGTTATATAAAAAAAAAAAAAAATTTGAAACTACAGGAGGAATTTATAAATGCTAAGTAAGTTAAAATGTTTGTTGTTGTTTTTGTGTTATTTTTGTTGTTGTTAATCTTAATAGTTAAAAATCCCATTTCTTTGTTATCTGATAAAAAAATTCTGTTTTTTACATCATCCTTTGGAGTTTGTTTAACTAACACAAGTTAGGTTATACTAAACCTTTTGCTTCAGTAAATTCTTCCTTTAAAATGTTGAATAATCAATTATACATATTGACCAAAAATATATATTTTATTATTTAGTTCTGTCACATAATTGTTGTGCAACAAATTTCCCCAAATATGATGGCTTAAAACAGCAATCATTATTTTTATAGACTGATAGTTCAGTTGATTTAGTTGATTTGGACTTGTCTGGGTGTCTCTGCTAAATTTTGCTAGGTTTGTTTACGCGCCTGGGACTTCTCTGGGGGTCATATTCTCTAGCCTGGGGTTGCTTTGGCTGGATTATTTCAGCTCCTCCTTTTTGTCTTTTGTCCTCTTCATGGGATGAATGAACTAGTACAGGTATTTTTTTTTCCCACCATGGTGATTACAGAGCAAACCTAACTCAAATGATTTCAAACCTCTGATTATATCATATCTTCTAATTATAGACTGACCTAAGGAAGTCACTGACCTATCACTTTTCACCTACTTATCTTTATCCTCAGATCAAGACATGGGGAAATATATTCCACTCACATTGGGAAGACACTGCAAAAGTTATATCAAAGGTACACATGCACACATATGCACCACACACATATTTCTTTTTTGTTAGGGAAGGAGTAAAGAATTAGAACACTAATCCAACCTAATACTTTTGTTAAATCTATGAATCATGATACTCTTGAGTGTAATCTATGCTATTTTTTGATAAAATTTTCAACCAGAAAAATGAGATACATCATTTCACTAAGAAACTTTAGAGCAAAGTGTTACTGATATGCCTACCTTTAGCATTTCTCAGTAGAAAATATGAAGAAATATGAAGAAAACTTACAATTGATAGGGATAGATGAAAAAAAATGTCCTACTATAGGAAAAATGTAACATTCTCTTTCCAAATGAGTTCTAATAACCATAAAAAAGAAAAATAAAAATTGAAAAATAATTTATTCTATTTTCCTTCTTATTAGCTTTCATACTTCTCATTTCCCTGTGATGATATTTATGATTTACATAATTTTACCAAATACATTTTCTCTTTGTTTAACTCATGTTGTCTTAGCTATTGGACTCTTAATAAAATTTAAAGTGAATACAGTTGAAGAAAAATAGGACATATGCAAAAATAATAAATTAATTATAGAAATAAAGAGCATATCCTGATTGTGTAGTAAAGATTATGTGTTATAGGATTTTTGAAAAATAAGATCAAAAGAGCAAGACTGATTTTGAAAAAGCTCTTTGTAGTATCTAGAATTAAATATCTAAATTTTAGAAATGTGTCTATGGCCATGCTACCCTGAACAAGCCCGATACCATCTGATTTCAAAAGCTAAGCAGGGTCGGACCTGGTTAGTACTTGGATGAGACTATCTAGGAAGACCAGGTGCTGTAGGCATAAAAAATTTTAAAAATTAATAAATACATAAAAATAAGAGATTATAAGCTGACGTTCTTGCAATCTGTGAGGTCAACCAAGGGTTGCCTCACCTAACAAACAAACAAACAAATAAATAAATCGATTTAGAAATGTTTTGCACAGCTAAAATGTGCATAATATAAACCAAGTCCAAAAACACATGCTTCAATATACTCTGTGAATAGTAAAAACACTAAATAAACTGTAATAACTGTGTGTCTTTAGAATTGTGGAAAATGAGGTGACATAAGTAGCATTAGTCCATTTTAAGTTCTAATATGAAAGCATTATGTTGTG
This sequence comes from Eonycteris spelaea, assembly GCA_003508835.1. Taxonomy (NCBI): domain Eukaryota; kingdom Metazoa; phylum Chordata; class Mammalia; order Chiroptera; family Pteropodidae; genus Eonycteris; species Eonycteris spelaea. The sequence continues at coordinate 128,732 of PUFA01000506.1, read as the reverse complement.
GTCTTAATTTTTTTTTAATATTGGATTTTGTGGACATGAATAGTCATAGAAATACATTGACTATTGGAAATAGTTTTTAAATTTCCAACTTATGTAAAGTTTTTTTTTAATTTTCTTCATTTTTATTGGATAATAAATGTAGTCAATGAACAATTCAATCTGCAAAATTTTTTATTTTTATTATTTTTTTAATTTTTCAATTACAGTTGACATTCAATGTTATTTTATATTAGTTTTAAGTATGCAGAATGGTAGTTAGATATTTATATATATTTATGATGTCATCCCCTCTATAAGTCTAATACCAAACTGGCAAAATGAAAAAAACAGAAACAGACTCATAGCTACAGAAACTTATATAGTTTCATATGGTAATTAAAATGACTTTTAAAAAAGATTTCTAGAGTTTTCAATTACAGAGAACCCTGTTTTGACATTCATGACAGATATATTTTAAGATATTCAGGAGTCCACAATTTGTATATATATAGGGTACAAAAAATATACTAAAGGTTAATTTAAAATATCCAGAAAGTATTTTCATTTCAATGAATAATGACCTGGGATTCACAAAAAGAGAAAGTCTAGGTTATTCATTCCTTCCAGCAGAGAATAATTTACTTTGCTTTTTCAAACTAAATACTGATAAACACTTTTCAAATTAGTATACATATGTTTACAGTGGCATTTTATTCTAAAACCAGGTTTCATGAACTCTTCTTTTAGAAGTTCTGTCTTCCCAAGTTGCGAAAGTGACTAAATCAACATTTTCATCGTCGTCTATTGAATCATACAACTACTTCTTTTTTTGTTGTTAAGATTTATATATTTAAGGAGAATAATTTCATCATTTTTTCACATATGCATTTTAGATTTCTTGGTAAATGAAAAATATTTACACTAAACAATCACTGCAACTTTCAGAAATTTTTCTTGTTTGTTTGTTTAAAATCTATTTTTCTTTACATATATTAAAATAATTGGTTATAAAATCAATAGATTTCAAGTATATAATTCGATAATATGTCATATGTGTATTGCATTGTGTGTTTACCACCCAAAGTTAAATTTTCTTCCATCACCAAATATTTGACCCTCGTTACCCCCATTTACCTTTCCCCTCCCCCACTTCTCTCTGGTAATCACTGATCCACTGTGTGTGTCCATGAGTCTTGTTTGTTTGTCACGTTCGTTTGTTGCTTTCAGTTTTATATCCCACGAATGAGTGAAATCATATGGTTCTCGACTTTTTATCTGACTTATTTTGTTAGCATGCTAATCTCAAGAGCCATCCATATTGTCAGAAATGGCAGTATTTCATTTTTCTTATGATGAGTAGCATTCCATTGTACATGGGTGCCACATTTTCCTTACACAATCTTCTATCAATGGACACTTTGATTGTTTCCAAATGTCTGGGCACTGTGAAAAACGCTTCTGCGAACATCGGGGCGCATATATCTTTGTGGATAAATGCTTTCAAGTTCTTTTGATAAATATTTAGAAGAGGCATTGCTGGGTCATGTGGTTCTTACTGTTTTTCTAAATTTACATTCCCGCCAACAGTGTATGAGGGTTCCTTTTTGAGCACAACCTCTCCAACACTATTTATTACTTGTCCTATTGATTATAGCCATTCTAAGCGGTGTCAGGTGGTATCTCATTGTGGTTTTGATTTGCATGTTCCTAACAGCTAGGAAAGTTGAGAATCTTTTCATATGTCTGTTGGCCATCTGTGTATCTTCTTGGGAAAATTGTCTGTTAAGGTCCTCTGCCCATTTTTTAATTGGATTATTGTTTTTCTGTTGAGTTGTATGAATTCTTTGTATATTTTGGATATTAGGCCCTTATCGAAGACTTTATTTTTTCTTCTTCCCATTCGATTGGTTGTCTTTTGTTTTGATAATGGTTTCTTTTGCTGTGCAGAAGCTTCATAGTTTGATACAGTCCCATTCATTTATTTTTCTTTTACTCTCCCTGACTTTGAGGTTACATTCATAAAATCCTCTCTAAATCCAAGGTCCATGAGTTTAGTATTTTTTTTTCTCTACAATTTATTGTTTCAAGTCTTATATTTAGGTCTTTGATCCATTTTGAGTTAATTTTGGTGTGTGGTGATAGAAAGCAGTTTAGTTTCATTCTTTTGCAGGAGGCTTTCCAGTTTTCCTAGAACTATTTATTGAAGAGGCTTTTCTTTCTTGATTGCATGTTTTTATCAAAACTTATTTGTCCGTTTATATGGGGGTTTAATTCTGGACTCTCAATTCTATTCCACTGGTTTGTGTGTCTATTTTTCTTTAAACAACATGCTATTTTAATTACTGATGATTTGTAGTATAATTTGAAGTCAGGCAGAGAATAACCTCCAGTCTTATTCTTTTTCCTCAGGATGGCTTTGGTTATTTGGAGGCTTTTGTACTTCCGTACAAATCTGATGATTTTTGTTGTTGTTGTTGTTCTATTTCTTTAAAGAATGCCATTTTTGATAAGCATTGCGTTAAATCTGTATTGTGCTTTAGATAATAAGGTCATTTTAACTATGTTGTTTTTTTCAAATCCATGAACACAAAACATCTTTCCATTTCTTTGTGTCTTCTTCAATTTCTTTTAATAATTTTCATGATTACATAATAGTTTTCAGTGTAAAGGCCCTTCACATATTTCGTTAAGCTTATTCCTAGGTATTTTGTTGTTGCAGTTGATTTTTTTTTAATTTCTTTTTTTGAAAATAAATTGTTAGAGTATAGAAATGCTATGGATTTTGGTACAATAATTTTGTGTCCTGAAACTATTGTGTTTATTATTTGTAATAGATTTTGGTGGAGTCTTTAGGATTTTCTATATAGAGAATCATATCATCTGCAAAAAATGACAATTAAACTTCATTTCCAATTTGGAACCCTTTTATTTCTTTCTCTTGCCTGATTGTACTTGCTAGGACTTCCAACACTATATTGAATAATAGCTGTAATAGGGGATAGCCTTGTCTTGTTCCTGATCTTAGAGGAAACATTTTTAGTTTTTCGCCATTAAGTATGATGTTAGCTGAGGGTTTGTTATATATGGCCTTTATTATGTTGACGGGCCTTTTCACTCTCTCGATGGGGATTTTGAGGAATAATTTTCCTTTAAATTAGTGCTTTTTGTTTTCTGTTTAAGAAATAGTTCCATACATCAGAGTATTGAGGATTTTTTTTGTTGTTTTTCTGGACATTTTGTTGCTTTTACCTTTCATGTTATTTGGCCTCTTTTTTTGTTTGTGCGTTCTCCATTGTTTTCCTCGCCTTTGATTTGTATTTTTACACCACTGTGGTTAGAGAAGACGCTTGCTATAATTCTAATCTTCTGAAATTTATTAAGATGTTTATCGTGGCCTAATATGTAGTCTATCTTGGAAAATGTTTCATGTGCACTTAAAAAAAATGTATATTCTGTAGCTTTGGGATGAAATGCTCCAAAAATATCAATTAAATTCATCTGGTCAAGTACGTCATTTAAGGCCACTGTTTCTGTGTTGATTTTCTGTTGAAGATCTGTCCACACTTAATAGAGTGTTAAAGTTCCCTATTATGACTGTATTACTGTTAATTTATCCCCTTATGTTGGTCGATATTTGCTTTATATATTTAGGTTCTCTTATGTTGAGTGCATACATGTTTACAAGTATGTTTTTTCTTCTTAAAGAAGTCCCTCCAACATTTCCTATAATGCTGGCTTGGTGATGATTAACTTTAGCTTTTTCTTGTCTGAGAAGTTCTTTATCTGTCCTTTGAGTCTGAATGATAGCTTTGCTGGTTAAAGTAATCTTGGTTGTAGATCTTGGGATTTCATCACTTCGAATATTTTGTGCCAAGCCCTTCTGTTCTGCAATGTTTTTGTGTGTTTGTTTTTGTTTTTGTTGTTTGTTTTGAGAAAATCAGCTACCATCTTATGGGAGCTCCTTTAGGTAACTAACTGCTTTTCTCTTCCTCCTTTAAGATTCTGTGTTTGTATTGAACTTTGACATTTTTAATTATGTGTCTTGGTGTGGGCCTTCTTGGGTTTATCTTTTTTGGGACTCTCCTAGCTTCCTGAGGTTGTATGTCTATTTACTTGACCAGGTTAGGAAATTTTTCTGTCATTATTTTTTGAAATAGACTTTTGATTTCTTTCTTGCTCTTTCTCTCCACCTTCTGGTACCTCTATTATATGAATGTTGTTATGCTTGACATTGTCCCAGAGGCTCCTCAAAATAGATTCATCTTTTTGGATTATTTTTTCTTGTTGGTGTTCTGATTAAGTGTCTTCCACTACCCCATCTTCTAAAATTTAATCCTCCATTTCATCCGATCTGTCAATTCCCTCTAATGTACTTTTCATCTCAGATTTGTATTCTTCATTTCTGGCTGGTTCCCTTTCATAATTTCCATTTCCGTATTTATGTTTTCTATTACTTGTTAAAATTTTCACTGAATTCATCTTCTCTTCCCTTAAGTTCATTGAGCATCCTTATAACAAGTGTTTTGAACTCTGTATCTGGTAGGTTGCTTGCCTCCATTTGTTTAGTTCTTTTTCTGAAGTTTTCTCCTGTTATTTTGAGATGTGTTTCTTCGTTTTCTTATTTTGGTTGCCTCTCTGTGTTCGTTTCTATGTATTAGGTAGATTTTCTATGTTTTCCAGTTTGGGCCAGGTGGCTCTATCTATTAGGTGCCCTGTGTGGCCCAGTGGAATAGTTTTCCTGATCACCTGTATTCCTTGCATGAGTTGTGTGTACTCTCCTATTGTAGTTAAGCCTTGATGGCTGTTAGCATGTCAGTGAATGAAACTGAACTTCAGGCTGACTGGCTGTGTGGGGGGGTTTACCTCACAATGAGGGATTTGTCCCAGTGGTCTCTGGTGATTGCTGAGAACATCCTTCAGGTGTGCCACTTGTGGGCTTATTGAGTCATGCTCTGTTATAGTTTGAAGCTGGTAGCTGGGTGTGTTTTTTTGGGTATTTAGGGAAGGGCTCTGATGTAGGTCAAGGTCAGCTGCTGTCTGTGACTGGCCCAGGGCTACCTGATAAGAGCTATAAAGCAATCCATGGTTGTTTGCTTCTTGTGCTGGCTCTGGAGGCTCGTAAGAGTGGTGAGGCTTCAAATCGAGTCCGGCTACTACCAGTATCAAACTAGAGCAGCTCATCAAAAGGCTCAAGATAGCCTGAGGCCTACTGCTGCCTGCCAGCTGCTTGTAAGTCTCTGTCACTGAAAGAGCTTCAGGCAGTAAGCCAGTTGGGTGATACATAGTCTCAGGGAGTCACCAGGGTAGAGGGAACAGTGTTAACCCAGGTTAATGCAGATTCAGATTTGGCACCAGTGCTGAACCTGGGGTGCTCTGCAATTGACTCAGGACACACAAGAAACCCTAGGAGTTGTTTTTAAAAACTGCAGCATAGGTCAATGCTAGCTGCCCACTGAAAAAAGAGCCTTAAGCGGAGAGCATGTTGCGTGGGGCAGAGTCTCAGGGAGTCACCAGAATGAAGCAAGCAGAGTTTACACCCAATGCAGATCCAGATCTGGCCATGTGGGGAAAGCCTCAAAACAGGAGTGATTGCACCTGCCGACTCAACACAGGAATAAGGGTTGCTGTCCCTCTAGCCCTCATCCTGGAGACACACAACTCAATCTCTTTCCCCCTCTGTGTCTCTGGCAACTCCTGAGCTGCTCTCCTTTTGCTGGAGCCCATGTTGAGTACCTCAGAGTGAGAGAGTCTATGTACCTGGGTTTTTAGAAGCCTTCTGTCTGACCCAGAGGGATAGGAATCCGTACTGATTTTCACAGCCAGATGTTGTGAGGCTCCTTTTCCTGGTACTGGTGCTCTGCCTGGGGACCCAAGTGTAGGTCTGGGACATCTCACTCTTCAGGGAGGACCTCTGCAGTTGAGACAACCCATTGGATTCTCAACTGTGGGTGTGAGGCCAGCCTGTTTTCCATCTCCACCCCTCCTACCACTTCGATATGGCTTCTCTTTTTATATCCTTAGTTGTAGGACTTCCGTTTACCTAGTCTTCATATGGTTCTCTAGGTTGATTGCTCTATAATTTAGTTGTAATTTTAATGTTTTCAAGGGAGGAGGTAAGCACAGTATTCACCTACTCCACCATCTTGACCAGAACTCCCAAGATCACTGATCCTTATATTGGCCAAAGCCCAATCTATTGAAGAGCCATCAAGTCATCAAAAGTATTCTTCATTTTTATTATAGTTTTTGTTTTATTTTTTTTTAGAATTTCCTTCTGATCTTTTGTTAGAGTTTCTATCTCTATATTCTTATATTACTCATGTGTTTTCACATGATTTTACCATTTCCATTAGAGTTCTTACCATATTAGTCATGGTTGTTTTAAATCCACAATTTGATCATTTTAATACTTCTGCCATATCTAAGTCTGGTTTTGATACTGGCTTTCTCTCTTCAAACTTTTTTTTTTTTTGGTCTATAGTATGTTTTGTACTTTCTGGTGAAAGTTGACAATAATGTACTGGGGAAAAAACCTGAAGTAAATAGGCTTTGAGGCTTTTTAGCCATCTAAGTATTAGGTTGTTTGCTCTATGTTGTAGTTGTAAGTTTTGGTGGCTAAATTTTCTCTGGTGACCTTTTACAAATTTTCCATTGATTTTTTTTTAATTTTTTAAAGACTTCTTAAAGACATGTAGTTCTTTTGGTTGCATCCCAATTATATTATACAAGAGACCTATTAATGTGGTGGTACGGTGTAGTTGGAAACATTCTATCGTCCTATGATTATGTGTCAATCTTTCAGTGAGCCCATGCTGACGGTGTCTTCCCCAAGTGATTTCCAGTTTCATTTTGCTTTGTTTTCCCTTAGGTGAGACAGGAAAACTAGGAGTGACCGGAGCTGGGTATTTCTCTTCCCCTACAGGAAAGTAAGAGAAAGCTATAGGATTTTTTCCTTCTTTCAGGTCAGTTAGACCCTGGTAAAACTCCAGTTAGATAGCCTCTTGTACTGTAAAGAGTTTCTCTTAAGGTCAGGCCTTGTTAAAAAAAAAAAAAAAAAAAAAAAGGTGCTCCAAGTAACTATTTCAAAACAGTTACTTTCTCCCTCTCCCAGCCAGAAGAGCATGGGGACTCTTTTTATCTAATCTTCTCTGTAAGAACCCAGTATGGCTCTTGAAGGTAAACTCACAAAACTGTGGTATATCCCTAAAACTGCCCCTCCCCTGAAGTTTTTAACTCTCTGGAGTTGTCCATACTGAGACTTCAGCAATTCATTGATTATAGTTCAGGTTTTTTCTACCCTTGTACTGGTCACCTTAGGTCTGCTCCTGGCTTTCTTCTCTGGCAAGTTACAATTCTCTATCTTCCTGTCTGTCTCTTCAATTTTGGGGTAGCAATTTGCCCTATGACATTAAATGCTCTGATAAATCTAAGAGGAGTTGTTGATTTTTAGTCTATTCAGTTTTTTTTTTTTCCTGTGAGAATGTGGTTGATGGCTTCCAAGCTCCTTACATGAAAGACCTGAAAAATAATTTGTATTTAATTTGTATCTTATTTATCTGTATATTTTTGTCATTGGCTTCTACCTAAGTCTCAAATCTCTTCTTACTCAGTAATATTTTAGTTAAAACTTTCATTGAGATCATTGTAGATTCATACATAATTATACAGTGTAAGAAATAATGGAGCTGACATGTACATTTTACCCACCAATGGTACATTTACAAAACAGTAGCACACTATTACAACTGGAATAACATTAATAAAGCTGCCAGTCTGTTGAGAATTTCTGTTTTACTTGTACTCAATTTGTGTGTGTATTTAGTTCTATACAATTACCTTACATATGTCGATTGATGTATACACCAGTGCAATTGAGAACAGTTCCATCACCTCAAAGACACCTTGTGGTACTCTTTAATAGCCACTCTACCTATCCACCGTATCTAATCCCTGTCAACTGTTAATCTGGTCTCCATTTATACAATTGTGTCATATCAAGAATCTTATGCAAATAAAAGTATAATACTGGAGATTTTCTTCTTTTTTATTTTTCTTTTTCCACTTAGCAGGATTCCCTGGAGATTCATTCAGGTTATTATTGCATGTATGGCTGACCCTTAAATGCCTTTGAACTTCACAGGTCCACTTATGGGGATTTGTTTCAATTGACTTACACAGTTCAATTGACTGCAGTTCCATTGACCTGTGTAGTTCAAACTCATGTTGCTTTAGCGTCAACTCCACTACTGAAAATTTACACATGCAGAGGGTTTACCGTAGGTATGTGTGAATTTTTGACTGTGCATGTGCCCCTAATCCCTGCGTTGTTCAAAAGTTAGCTCTATCATTTGTTCATTTTTCTTACTGATTAGTATCCTATTAAATACTTGTACCACAGTTTGTTTAACAATCCACCTGTTGAAGAACATCTATTTTATTTTTGTTTTTTGTTTAATACTAGTAAAGCTGGTATGAACATTTATGTACAAGATTTTGTGAAAACATAAATTTTCATTTCTCTGCAATAAATGTCTAAGACTGCAATTGCTAGATCATGTCGTAGTTGCATGTCAGTTTCATAAGAATGTTCCAAAATGTTTTTCAAGGTGGCCGTACTACTTTCATTCCTCCCAGCAATTTAAGAGTGATTCAATTTCTCTGCCTTCTTGTCAGTATTTGATGTTACCACAGTTAATTTTATTTTAGCCTTTCCAATAGTTGTGTGCTTTTTTAACTTATATTTCCCTAATGGTTAATGACATTGAACACCTTTTTATGTCTTTATTTGCCATTTATGTATGCTCTTCTAGGAAATATCTGGTCATTTTATTTTCTCATTTTTTATCTGGATTTATTTTTAATTGACATTTTAATGTTTTTAAGAAATATATTCCAGTTACTAGTCTTTTGTCAGATATATATTTTAGAATATTTCTCCCCAACATGGACATTTTCTTTTCATCCTTTTAACATAATCTTATATAGAATAAAAATTTTTAAATTTATAATTTATCTGTTTTTTTCTTTTTGCAATTATACTTTTTTGTCAAGTTTAAGAACTTTTGTCTGTCCCTAGATCTAGATGTTGTTCTTCTACACTTATTCTTTAAAAGCTATTTAGTTTCATGTTTATATTTATGTCTATAATTCATTTTAGTTACTTTTTAAATAAGAAGTAAAACTTAGCTTGAAATTTATTTTTTGCCCACCAATGTACAATTGTTTGAGCAACGTGTGTTAAATAGGTTCTCTATTTTTCATTGACTTGATATTATAACTTTATCAAAAATCAGTTGGGCATATTTATGTGGGTCTATTTCTGCATCCTCTATTGTGTTCCATTGACTTCTGAAAATATCTCACTGTCATGATTACTAGAGATAGACGGTAAGCTTTAATATCAGGTAATACATTTATTAATACTTTATTCTTCTTTGTTAAGATCATTTTATCTATTCTAGGACCAATGCCTTTCCATATAAATTTTATTATGTTTGTCTAAGTCTAAGAAAACACCTTGCTAGAATTTTGAAAGAAATTATATTAAGCCTATAGATCAAACTTTTATAGTTCTTGGTTTATAGTTTTATATTTTACATTATGTACATAATTAATCCCACTATTCTAAAATTGTGTTTGTATAAAATTTCAACAAAATCATTCACTTATTTTCATAGCTAAAAGAAATGAGGTTTCCTTTTTTAAAATGAGATTTCTATAGAGAGAGTAGGGGGTGATGGTGGGCTCAACAATGTGAGCATTTCTGTATGCATGGTTCTAGAGCTTTTTCTATCATGATAAAGCACTAAACATATGACTCCTAATTTTAACTATCCAGTAATTTATATGCTGTAAAATATTGCTCACATATTTTACACTTTTATTTTCTCAATCACTACTTTTCTCCACTCATAGCATCCCTCTCTTGGTCAAGATGAACTGCGCTCCCAATTATTATTTTTTATTAAGGAGCTTCTACTTTGTGTTATTTAGAATCCTGAGACCTAGCCAACCTATGATTCTCTGACTTCATGTGGTTTCCTTGAAAACGTTATAAAACACTTCCCTGGTTTATATGTTATTCTCAAGTATACCCACCATGTAATTCCATGTGGAATCCCTACTATTTGGGTTTAGTACATTTTGATTATTTCCCGATTCCTTAGCTCTTAAAACCATTATTGTCTATGTAGTAAAGCTCAAAGAATCCATAAAAACACATATTAAGATCTTTTGTATGTTGCCAACATAAAATGTAAATATAAAATTATCATTTTGTTTTTATATATTAGCAACAAACAACTAAAAGTTGAAACTAAAAATAATACGATGCATGTCAATAACACAAATCTACATAGATAGTAAAAATGTACATAAGGTATAAATCTAACAAAGTATATAAATTTTATGTTTTGTAAACTACACAACATTAATAAGAAATATTTAAAAAGACTAAAATAAATATAATGATACAGTATGTCTAATCATCAGAAGAAAAGGAGAAAGAAAAGAGGAACAACTCATGTCACCATGATACTGAACTCATTCTCTTTATATTTTTAATTGTTATATCTTCTTGATGAATTGGCCTTTCTATGAATGTATAATTTCTTTCTCTCATCTTTTTTTCAAAATTTAAAATGTGTTTTGTTTGACATTAATATAACTGCCACCTATCTCTTTTGATTACTTTTTATGAAATATATTTTCCACCCTTTTATATTACTCTTATTTGTGTCTTTAAGTCTAAATGGAATCTCTGTATATAATACATAGTTGGATTCTGTATTTTTATTCATTTTGAAAACTCTAAATTGGAAATTTTAATCCATTTATATTTTTAGTAATTACTGATAAGAAAGAACTTCTGCCATTTTTTGTTTCCTATATATTTTTTATTTTTTGTTTCTCAGTTTCACCATACTTACTTGTTTTATGTTTATTATATTTTTTAATATTTTTTATCATTTTAAATACGTCTTATTCTAATTTCCAATATATTTTAGTTACTTTATTTGTAGATACTCTGGGTATTAGACTTAATAATTCAAATCTACAACAATGTAGTTTAAATTACTACTATCTTAGGTTTAATAATATGCAAAACTCTATATAGTTTCTCTTTTTTTTAAGTTGTTTTGTAAAATTATATTTTTATAATTTATGTGCCTATTAACATAAATTTATCATTATTGTTTCATGCATTTTTATTTTATGTGTATTTTAAATCACATAGAGAAAATTTGAAAAGGTACTTAATAACTAATAAAAATAAACCAATGCAAAATACAATAATGCTGACTTTTACATTTAACTACGAAATTACCTTTCCCAGTGTTCTTTATTTCTTTTATAAGTTTTAGTTACTTTCTAGTGGCTTTCTATATTTGCTCCTATGATTCCCTTAAGTATTTCTAACTCAGTAGGTTTACTGGCAACAGACTCCCTGAGATTTTTTAAAAACCTAGGAATATCTTAATTTTTTCTTCAAACAAAGTCTTCATTGACAGTTTCTTTTTTTCTTTTATTACTTTTGATTTGTGATCTCACAGCCTTCTGACTTCTATGATTTATCATAAGTAATTAGCCTTTGATCTTTGGAAATTTCTCATATGTTAGGAGTCATTTTTCTCTTGCTGCTTTTAAAAATAATTTTTATTTTTTATTAAAATTATTGGGATGATATTGTTTAGTAAAATCAAATAGGTTTCAAGTGTACAATTCAACAACATGTCATACGTATATTGCATTGTGCATCCATCATCCAAAGTTAAATTTTCTTCTGCCACCAAATATTTGACCCTCCCTTACCCTTACCTACCTCTCCCTCCCCCCTCTAGTAACCACAAATCCTCTGTCTTTGTTCATGAGTCTCTGATTGTTTGTCAAGTTTGTTACTTTTAGTTTTATATCTACGTATGAGTGAAATCTGTTTTAGGCTTCCTGCAGTTTGATTGTGATGTGACTCTTTGAGTTTATCCTTATTGGAGTTTGCTGAGCTTCATGGATATGTAGATTCTAATTTTTCATCGATTTATGAAACTTATGCCATTTCTTTCAATACTCTTTGTGCCCCCTTTTCTCTCTTCTATGTATCTATGACTCTCTCTCTCTCTCTCTATATATATATATATTAGTATTATATATTAGTATATATTAATATATATATTAGTATTATTTATGGTGTTCCACAAATCTCAGATTATGTTTATTGTTCATGCTTTTTTTCCCTCTTTTTCTCAGACTGGATAATCTTAATTAACTAATGTTCAAATTTTCCAACTTTTTTGTCTGTCTGCTCAATCTACTGTTAGTCACCTCTTGTGAATTTCTCATTTTATCTGTACTTCTCAGTTCTGGAATTTCTATTTAGTCCTTTTTTATAATTTGCATTTAATTATTGATAGACTCCTTATAGGGAGACCTATTTCTCTTTGGTTATTTGACCATGGTTTTCTATTAAAGCATATTAAAATAAATTGATTTAAAATCTGTGTCTAGTAAATCTAATGTCTGGGCTTCTCCAGGGACAGTTTATATTAACCGATTTACTTCTTTCTCATGACTGCCTTATATTTTACTATTTCTTTGCCTTGTAATTCCTTGTCGAATACTGGATTTTTTCATATAATGATGTGGTAAGTCTGGCAGTTCAAATCTCTCCCTTTTCAGGTTTTTGTTGTTGTTGTTGTTGTAGGATGTAGTTGTGTGTTCAGTGACTTTTAAAAACTAATTTGGTAAAAACTTTATTTTTTGTCATGTGTGCAGTTCCATTTGCACATGATCATCTAGTGATTTGAAGAAGTTTTCTTAAATCCCTGGAGTCAACACCACCACCACCACAACAACAGCAATGACAATAACAACAACAAACAACTACAACACTTTTTTTTTTTTTTTTTCAGATTAATTGTGTTGGGACATTCCTTCAATTCTTACCCAGACTATTTGCAATTCTGCCTTGGCCTTCACTTCCTGCTAGTGTGAAGTCTAAAAGTCTGCCAAGTAGGGTTTTCTGAGATTTTTCTTTCTGAGTAAGTGTTCAGCTTTGGGCATGTGCATGTTCTTCTTAATTCATGGGGTTATTGCCATTTTAACAATATTAAGTTTTCCAATTCATGAACATAGGATGTTTTTGCACAGTAAGATCTTTAATTCCTTTTAATAATCTTTTGTTTTAGATTTTAATGTAGAAGTTTTACACTTCTTTTGTTAAAATAATTTCTAAATATTTAATGATTTTTGGTGTTAGTGTAAATGGAATTTATTGTTTTCATTTTGATTGATTATTGGTAATGTATAGACACACAACAGTTTTTTGTATATATTGATCCTATATTTTTTCAACCTTGCTAAACATGTTTATTAGTTTTAATGCATTACCTTGTGTTATCCTTAGACATTTTATATACAAGATCAAAGCATGTATAAATGTAGATACTTTTGTTACATCCATTTCAATCAAAATGCTATTGTTCTTTTATTGTCTTACTGCCATGGCTAAAAACTTTAGTACAATCTTGAATAAAAGTGGCAAGAATGCACTTTCCTTTCCTATTGTTGATCTTAGTGGAGAAACAGTGAAAATTTGTTATTAAGCATGAATGCTAGCTTTGGAATTTTTTGTTTATGTCTTTATCAGGATGAAGAATTTCCCCTCTCTTCCAGTTTGTTGTGTGTTTTTATAATGAAATAACATTGTATTTTGTCAAATGCATTTTTGCATGTTTTCTTTTTTCTAAATTATGATGATTATGAATCTTTTTTGTTCTTTATTTTATTTGTTCTGTCATTCTATTATTATGATGTATTTCACTGATTAATTGTTGTATGTTAAGTACAGCTCTGGAATAAATCTCACTGAGTCATGTTGTATGACATTTTTTATATGTTGAATGATTCAGTAAGTTTGTATTTTTTTTAGAATTTTTGCATCTTTATCCATAAAAGATATTGGTCAGTAGATTTTTTTATTTTTATTTTTAAATTGTGTTAACATTCAATATTATTTTATATTAGTTTTAGGTGCACATCATAGTGGTTCGACACATATAGTTTACAAAGTTAGTCTCCTAATTAGTCTAGTACCCATCTGGCACAATACATAGTTATTATAATTATCGACAATATTCCCTATGCTTTACTTCATATCTCTGTAACTATTTTGTAACTACTAATTTGTACTTCTTAATCCTTTCATCATTTTCTCTCAGCATCCCCAACCCTCCTCCCATCTGGCAATCATCAATTTCTTCTCAGTAAGTCAGTTATTAATTTTTTTAATAAAGTCTTTTTCTGGGTTTAGTATCAGGTAATACCTATTTCATAAATTCAATTCAAGAATGTCTCTACTTATTTTATTTCTGGAAGATTTTGTAAAGAATTTACTTTAATTTTATCCAAATATTTGGTACAATTCATCAATAAATTCATCCTGTTACTGGATTTTAGCAATTTATTCTTTTTACTTGGGTTAGATAATTTGTTGGCATACAGTTTTTTATAGAATTTCTTTATGATATATTTTGTTTTTGTAAGTTCAGTAGTGTTATGTCACCTTTCTTTCCTAATTAAATAATATTTTTTTCTCTTTCACTTTTAATCATCTAACTAAAAGATTGCCAATTTTGTTGCTATGTTTAAGGAAACTACTTTCATTAATACTTTTTGTTGTTTTTCTGTTTTCTTTTATTTACCCTTTAATATTCATTATTTCATTCTTTTTGTAAAATTTGAGTTTAGTTTGCTGTTTTTCTGGTTTCTTAAAGTGGAAGGTCAGTTTATTGTTTTGATGTTTCTCAAATTTTTATGAAATCTAGACTTTTATGAAGTCTGTAAAGTTTCTTCTGAGCATTGCTTTAGCTGCATCCCATTTTTGATATTTGTGTTTTAATTTTATTAATTTCAAGGTATTTTCTATTTTTCTGTGATTTATTTTTAACCTATTTGTAATTTACAAGCATACTAAGTTCCACATATTTGTTTACTGTCTCCTTTATTTCTTTATTAATTGGATATAGCTTCTTGTTTCTTCAGATATATTATTTGTTGAAATTTAGATATTTTAAGTCATATGAAGTGACAACTCTAGAAATCGGATTCCCTCTCTTTCCAGATTTAATATTTTTGTGCTTATTAGCGTTTATGTTTTTTGTATTTTTGTATGTGTGTTGACTTTAATGAACTAATGCTGAAATTTTTGTATTTTTTGCCTGTGACCACTTAGCTCAGTTAGCTCAGTCATCAGCTAATGATTGGATATAGATTTCCTTAAACATTTGAGACTAATAAGTTATCCAGTTTGTGTGTATGTTGTGTTATACTCAGTCAGTTTACAGATCTGTCTTAGCCTTTACTTTCTGCTTTCATAGATACTGAAGGCTAGCCAAAAATGAGGATTTAAGGCTTTTTCACATCTTTTCTGAGCTTATAGAAAGCCCTATCAATCTTAAAAAATTGTCTTTTTTTTTTTTGACAAATTCCCTGGGAGAATATATGTGTGTGTGTGTGTGTGTGTGTGTGTGTGTGTGTGTGTGTGTGTGTGTGTGTGTCTACTGGGCAACCACCAGACAGTTCAAATAATGACAGTTCTCTGGAATTGGACCTTTGAAGGAGCTCCAACTATGTTCCGCCCTCTGTGATGGCTGTCAGTGTGTTGGTGTTCACCTTGATTGTGGGCTGTTCATTTTTAATATTACTACAGATCTGGAGCAGAAAGGATAGAAGTAGAGCAAGTTAAAATGACATGAAGCTCACTGTATTTACTATGATTCAGCTATTTCTTCTTGAACATTCACTCCTTGGATTGTTGAAAGCCTTTAATTTTCAGAATTCTGAAACAAATTGATTTTGACATTTTCTCATTGCTCTCACTTCTTTTAAGAAAAAGCAGATTTTTGAAGATCTCTAATCTGCCATTGCAGCTGACATCTCTCCAACAGAAATTTATTATATTATTTTTGTACTGTGACTGGTGAACTGTAGACTTATTTTCTTCTATACAAATAACCAATTGACTCAGCTCTCTTCATTGGAAAGGATATCATTTGCTCAAAGACTGCAGTCACACATTTATCATAAAACAATAGTGTTTGCATAAGTCAAATTCTGGCCATCTGTCTTTACAACTATAATACCATGTTTTACTTATTGCACATTTTAATACTACCTATATCTGGTAGGTTAACTCTTCCAGTTGTGCTTCTCTTCACTAATATAATTTTGTTATTCAACACAATCAAATATACACCCATCCAAAATCACAAGAATAGAAATGATAGGCAATATCAACTGTTAATAAGTATGTAAAACAAACTCTCATACATCGATAATGGAAGTGCAAATTGATAGAAGTACTTTGAAAAATGAAAATGTATGGATATCTAAGGAGTTCAAAAATATCACCTAAAGATATGCTTATTTTGCATATTGAATATTTTGAGCAAATGCACTTGAAAAATAACAGGTGCAAGGAAGGCACTCTGACCTCCCTTTCTCTTCCAGAAAACAGGAGATAAAATTTTTATGTGAAAGATGCCCTATCTGCGCTTGCAATAAAAGAGAACTTTTATCACTAGAAACAATGAGTAGAAGCCAAGAAGAATCTCTACAAAATTGTTAAAATAATGTTTATCTTTCTTTAGCCTCCCCATATATTTTAGTTACGTTGTCATAATTACCACACTTTATTCAACCTAGTATATGAACACTTAGGCCTTACTGCTTTGGGGGTTCTTTATTTTTCTGTGAAGTCTTCCATGTACTTGTAAAAATAAAATATGTATGCTTTTTTTATATATCTGTCTTATGTCAACTTAAAAATCAAGCTCAACCAGAGATGCTAAGAGGGTAGAGGAAAAATTTTGCCTCCCTTACAGTTCCTTCTGTAATTAAATTCTATGATACAAAATAATCTACATCTATTATATACTCAATAGCAATATAGACATTATGTTCACTAAAATAAATTTATAACCTTCATAGGAACACTATTCATACTACCTCAAACTGGTATTAACCCAAATTTCCATAGTGATAGTGAAGAGAATATTAAAATGATGTAATATGGTACTTGATTGAGAAAAGAAAAAGTATTTCTACAAAAAATATCAGTGGATCTCAATCATAGTGTTGACCAAATGATTTCAAAAACACAGGAGTTCTCTAGTATGATTCCACTTTTATATTTTATAAACGTGAAAAAAATTCTGATTTGTTTCAAAACTTAATTTAAAAAACACAATATCAGAACAACTTTTTCAGAGAATATAAATAGAGGGCACACTTCATATCTTGTTCCATGAGTCCAAAATAACCTTGGTACATAATCTGAAATAGTACAATGAAAATTATAGACTAATCTCTTTTATAAATATGGATACAATCTTCTAAACAATTTATTAGCAGAGCAAATCTAACAATATGCAAAAATGTAGAAGTAATAATAAATCAGACTCGTGCTGAGCTTGTCTTCATTTTGGGAAAGTGAATTTAATTTAAAATTAAAAATCAATAAAATTCACCACATTAACAGAGTAAAGATAAAATATAATTATCTCAATATATGCAAAAAAAACCCCATATTTGCTAATATTTAACAGCAATTCACAATAAAAAATTATACCTTGCAAATATCCCTTGGCAGTAGAGTCACACAGAGATGCACTTAAATCTCTCTACAGTGATATCTTACATGTGTGGAATATTGCCCAAATGGATAGTTCACTAAAGGCTTTGATTTCCATGTTTTTATTGGGAACTAGTCATGTAGGTGATGTAGCACCCGCATGGGTGACCTCAGCTATTAAGATTCCAGCTCTCCTTAAAGCAAAAACAAGCATTCACTATAAATAATATTGTTATTTAAACTTATTTTGTCAAATTGTTACAGTATGGCTGAAAGCCTCATGCATACAAAAACACTCATATGGAGAATGTTAGAAGAACTCAGAAGTTATCTTGCAGAAGCAAGCCAAGGGCCAACCCTTAAAACAGGCCTTCCTTTGGAATCTGCAGAGTTTGAGTAACTCTGAATTCAGGCCTGCTGAATTAACTCTTTCCTGTCCCTATACTATTTTATAAGATGTGGTGTTGTGGCGCGATCAAATTTAAGACCCACGGAGCCAATTGAGATGAATCATGAGCCTTTATTAGCTGGCCGGCAACTGACTCTCCCCACTAGAGAATCAGCCCTGAGCTCTCAAAAGAGGCAGTTTATAAAGCCTAGAACAAGTAAACAGATTACAGAAGCAGAAGTTGGATGTTAGCATATCTTTGAGCAGATTACCACACCCTGGTTAACAGAATCAGAAGTAAATCCTTAATGCTGGTTTACTGGAAAATTTTCCACCCTTAACATTCCCCACTGGTTTTCTAGGAGAATTCAAATCATTGATTCGTCAACCTGGACAGTGGGCAGTGAGCTCTGAGAACCGTGACAGTGAGTTTCACTGCCTGCACACTTTTTTGACATACGTGGTTAACAGTAGGTCTAATCCTCTCCTACTCTGTCAGGCCTCACCTAAAGCCATACAAAGACCCCCTTACTTTAGGACGGAGAGAATCAAGATGGTCCAGACTGGACCCTTGACAGTCTTATTTTTAGTGGGTCCTCTGTCCGACTCAGGGTCCATTGCTCTGATGTCTGTGGTGGATGCCAGCCTTGATTCTGGTATGGTGAATCCAATGATGGCGTCCAGCTACCTTGACCGAGGTGGGTGTTGTGAGGATGACAGGAAAGGTCCGTCCCAGTGGGGCTCAAGAGAAGCAGGCTGTACCTTTCTCACCCAGATCCAATGCCTGGAGCATGGTTGTGTGGCTGGACTGGATGCTGAGCAGTTGTTCTGGTGGCAGAGACCAGTTGGTGGGTCTCCTGCCGTGCAGAGAGAGAGCTTGCAAAGATTTAAGCAGTGAAAAATTATGAATTTCTGTTAGCTTTTTTCCCTAACTTGGGGAGAGAGGGGGGGTCTTCCAAACATTATTTCATAAGCGTGAAGCCCTTACAATAGGGTGTGCACCGTGCCCTTAAAAGGGCAAAGGGGAGGAGACTCACCCAGTTTTCGCCAGTTTCCAGCTTGAACTTAGTTAAGGTTTCTTTCAAGGTCCTATTCATCCTTTCTACCTGTCCTGAACTCTGAGGCCTATAAATGCAATGCAATTTCCAATTGATCCCTAACACCTTTGCTAGAGATTGGCTGGTCTGGGCGATGAAACCGGGCCGTTGTCAGACCCCAGTGTTATGGGCAGGCCAAATCGAGGCACTATTTCTGAGACTAATTTCTTTGCTACTACCTGAGCGGTCTCCTGCTTGGTGGGGAAGGCTTCAGTCCATCCTGAAAAAGTGTCAATGAACACAAGCAAGTACTTGAATCCGAAAGTTCCCGGGCTGACCTCAGTGAAATCAACTCCCAATGTTCCCCCAGTGCTTGTCCATGAAGTCTCATCCCTTGTTGTATTTCCTTGAAGGGCCCTGGATTCACTTGCGCAGATGTGGCACCGGGCTGATACCTGCTTGGCCATTCGTTGCAGCCCCGGAATGTAATAGTCTCTTTTTAACAGTTCAGTTAACTTGGTTCCTCCCAAGTGAGTGCTCTGGTGAACCTGGGTTATAAGGTCTGGCTCAAGGCCTCAGGTACTACAATGCGGCCGTCGGGAGCCTAACCCACCCAGCAGATTCTTCTTTGCCTCCCAGCTTGTTGCATAGTTCAACTTCCCCTGGAGTGTAGGTAGGGGTGTCCGTTAGCACTCTGGGCGGTAGGGCCAGCAGAATGTCAATTGGCCCCACTGGTTTTCGGGCAGCCTCCTTTGCTGTCTGATCAGTGAAGGAGTTGCCCTGTGCTGTCTCAGAGCCTGAGTTCTGGTGCCCTGGGCAATGGATGATTGCCACTTTCTTTGGCAGCCAAATTGCCTCAAGAAGGGCAGTATTTCCTCTTTATTCTTAATTTCTTTTCCTCCGAGGTCAGTAGCCCCCTTTCTTTATATAATGCCCCATGTACATGTGCTGTGGCAAAGGCATACCTGCTGTCCATGTAGATGTTAACAGTCTTGTTTTTACCCCACTGCAGAGCTTGAGTCACTGCACTAGTTCAGCCCTCTGAGCTGAAGTGCCATGGCTTAGGGCTTGTGCCCAGATGACAGTCTCAGTGGTAACCACTGCAGCCCCGGCATACCTGACTCCTTCTGAGACAAAGCTACTCCCATCTGTAAATAGAGTAGTGTCTGGATTCGGCCAAGGGCTATCTGTCAGTCCGGTCTGGTGCAGGTGACGTTCTCTAGGACCTCAAGGTAGTCATGAAGGGGTTGGCGAGGGTCTGTCAGGCAGTAGGGTAGCTGGGTTGAGTGCGGCAGTTCAGGAACTCCTCATTCTGCATCCTCAAAGAGGATGAGGGGGCCCTACTTTTTGGGGTCTCATCCTTTTTCAGGACACTCATTCTTCCAATGTCCCTTTTTCTTGTAATATGCGCATTGTTCCTTCTCTAATCTGACTCTCCTGGGTCCATTGTTCTCCCCTGGTGCCTGTTTTCAGCCTCTGCCTTTTCTTGGCAGTAGCATTGGCTGGGCTCCTTGCATGGTTGCAAGCAGGATCTTGGTCATCTTCTTAATATGTGCTATATCTACCTCATCTCTATTGTTGGATACTCGTTGGGCTATCTAGACCAGCTCAGACAGGTTATTTCCTTCAAACCCTTCCATCTTCTGCAGTTTCTTTCTAATATCTGGGGACGACTGACTGACAAAGGCTAAATTCACAGCCCTCCTATTATTAGGGTCCTCTGGGTCAATAGGAGTATATAACCAGCATGACTCTAAGATAAGAGTCATTCCAGGAACACCACGGGTGACTCATCCTTAGTTTGGATGACCTCGCTTACCTTAGATAGGTTAGTGAGTTATCGGGCGGCAGACCGGAGGCCCTGGAGCAGAAGCTGGTGATACCATTGGAGAGTCTCCTTACCTTGGTCGGTGTTGGAGTCCCAAGGTGAACGGGTGTTTGGGAGAACATGTTGGATGCAGGCCAGACATGCTGAAAGGCTGCCCGTTGGGCTCTAATACCACTTTTGCAGCCTCCCTCAGGATCTGTTCCCGCTCCTCTGAGGTAAACAGGACCTGAAGGAGTAGCTGACAGTTGTCCCAGGTCAGCTGAAAGGCTGTTTGCAGGTCGAGTGATCCCTCTGATGGCCACCCTGTTCCAAATGTGGGCCAATCTAACTGGCAGAACCTCTGAAGGTCAAAGGGAGTGGTACTAGCTGCGTAGGCTTGGGCTTGTCTCCTGAAATCCTTAAAATGGTTAAGGAGGCACTGAAGGGGGGTAGGACAATTCAAAGAAGAAGCTTGACTCATGTTAATAAAAACAGGCAAGATCCCCACAAAAGCCAAATAAGCCAGGGCTAGGATCAGCCTCTGACCTAGCACCCAATCAGACAGGGCCACAGAGGCCAGATCTAAGGAAAGAATTAAAATACTACACATGGATACATGGAGTAAGCTTATGAAAACCAAGGCAATAAGAGGGTAACAGTACATTTTGACCAGTCCGGACAGACAAACACAATACAGAACACAAAACAGTAACAGACTAAGGTAAATCAGTCCGGACAGACTGACACAATACAGAACAGTACATTTGACCAGTCCAGTGACCAGTCCAGACAGACAGACACAATATAGACAGACAAGAACCAGTCCGGACAGACAGACACAATACAGAACACAAAATGGTAACAGACTAAGGTAAACCAGTCCGGACAGACAGACACAAGACAAACTACAGGTAACACAAAAGGTTAGCGCACCCAAAAACCTGACGTCAACTCTGATGTCTCAGACCTTGACCAAACTAGGGAAGTATTGCTGCGTCCAGCCTTCCACTAGTTCCCCGACAGATACCCAGAAACCTGGATACCTGTAGTGCAGTCTGACTCTCCGGTGAAGCTGCTCCAGATGGCTCGTGCCCAATTGTTACAGAATTGTACTTTTGTCTGCCTGCACCTCCTGGGCGAGTCTGCCTGGCGTCCGGGGCTGAGGGATGTCTCTCAGTGGCCATCCCCTAGATGGGGCAGGTCCTCGCCCAAGGTGGCCGAGGTCGTGGGTCTTAGGAGATCTCCCCCTTTGGAGAAATCTTGCTGGGGCCTCAAAATGTGGTGCCATCAAATCTATGACCCACGGAGCCAATTGAGATGAATTGTGAACCTTTATTAGCCGGCCGGCAACTGACTCTCTACCACCCAGGGTTAGAGGAGATCAGCCCCGAGCTTCCAAAAGAGGCAGTTTATAAAGCCTAGAACCACACTCTGCTTAACAAGTAGGCAGATTACCACACCCTGGTTAACAGAATCAGAAGTTGGCCTTTAGCATATCTTTGAGCAGATTACCACACCTGGTTAACAGAATCTGAAGTAAATCCTTAATGCTGGCTTACTGGAAAATTTTCCACCCTTAACAAAAAATAGGCAAGATTTTATAGTACAAGTCACTGAATATACCAGAGACGACCATTTTTTAAAACTTATTTAAAATAATTTTGTTAAATACATTTTTGAAAAGGTGGTACTCAAAATAACTTTTAATTTCAAATAATTTAGAATTCAATATAACATTCATATTGTGGTGGCTAAAAAATGGCTGCTAGAAATTTATTATTTGCAGGAAAATTACTGCTTGGCTATGTCCATGGGAACATAGGCTGTCACCCATAGGAACATAACATTCTAACAATAAGCTTTCTGCTTCTGTACCCTGGCTTACACACCTGACCTGTGAGTTGACAAGTAATAAATAGAAGAAAGATAGACATTTGTGTTTAGACAGAATGAAGAATAGGTTTTTGGGCTTAAAAACCCTGTACCTCTACATTTCAGGGCTGCTTAATTTGGGGTCTACGTACCCCTGGCAGACCCAGCTGGCTGAATAAAGAGTGTTTCCTATAACTCACTGAGTTCTGGTGGTTCGTGTGTCTTTCGGGGGCTGGCGGCTACAACAATATACCTGTGTATTACTTAATGTGGCTGTTTAAATGCCTAACAAGCACGTTTGTGCTATGTATGTAAAAATAAGGCATTTTATACTAAATACATAAGCTGTGCCAGCATTTTTCTCCCAGATGTAGGAATGATAAAGAAACTACAAATGAAAAAGAAAATAATATGCACTAAAGAAATATTAGATAATCTAGAGTCTAATTATAAAAGCTACATTGATACTTGAATGACAAATTGCATAATGTTAGATAAATTCTAGAAATGACAGTTTGTAACTGCAGAATGTAGTTGCATTTATCAATACTAACAGACTGGCTCAAAACTGGTGTGCTAATGAGTTCAACTAACTCTATTCCAAAGATATAAAGTGTGGATATCAGGGAGGGGAAAGGGCAGAGCTCTAACTGAACAGAAAATATAAAGGTTTGATTCTATGTCCAGTTGTTAAATGTCAGTATTTTTATTGAATTAAATCCAGCACTGAACAAGTTCAAATGCTCACTGCATTATAGGTTGAATAATTATTAATAATAAATTATGATTTTAATTATCTGTTCTCATTCAAATCATGGTTCAACTAGTTAAGTGATGATTTCAGGGTTAGATAGCTTACTATCATGCTTTTTCCTTTAGATGAAAGTACATTGGAGCTTCAAGGGTTGAAATGTTACAAATAAATTGTTTTTTGTATTTTTGCATTTTAGAGCCTTTTTTCCTCTGTCAAGATATATCAACTGCAGAACACATGCTATACAGCATAACTTCTACAATATACTGTAGTGAGTACTCACAAAGTTTCCTTTCTTCATCCTCTCCATCTGATTTTATGTTTGTTTGTATTTTTTATAACTCATCTGCTATTAACATCACACATTAGCCTTGCATTTTAAAATACACCAGAGACAAGCCTGAATAATGCTTACAATTGTAATGGCTGAAAAATGACTGCTAGAAATTTATTATTTGCAGGAAAATTACTGCTTGGCTATGTCCATGGGAACATAGGCTGTCACCCATAGGAACATAACATTCTAACAAAAGCTTTCCGCTTCTGTAACCCCCGCTTATGCACCTGACCTGTGAGTTGACAGGTAATGAATAGAAGAAAGATAGCCCTTTGTGTTTAGACGGAATGAAGAATAGGATTTTGGGTTTAAAAACCCTGTACCTCTACATTTCAGGGCTGCTTAATTTGGGGTCTGTGTACCCCTGGCAGACCCAGCTGGCTGAATAAAGAGTGTTTCCTATAACTCACTGAGTTCTGGTGGTTCGTGTGTCTTTCGGGGGCTGGCGGCTACAACACAATTTGAAGGCAAGTGGACAGATGGATGTTTCAAAACCTAAGCTAAGGCAGAAAAGGTTAATGGATGATTACGGCATTGTTTTATAAAGACCGAAGACCACCTGCATTGGAATTACTCCAGGAGGTTGTTCATTATACATATTCCTGGTTTTTGCCCCAGGCTTACTATGTCTGTGTCTCTGGGGTCTTGGACTAGAAATGTGCATTTTAACAAGCTTCTCAAGAGATTTTAATCATATTAGATATTGAGAATGACTGAATTATGTTTATTAATCTACATAAATATGTAGAGAAATTCTAATTTCCACCAAAAGCTCTTCATCTTCCTCTCACATTAAAATATACCATATTAATAGTATAATATAGCATATATTAGATGGATATTACTTTAGAGTTAGTCTTTTCAAATACATTACTTTATCTTCATATCAGTTTTGATATTTAGATACTGATGTTATCAAGGAGGAAACTGAGACTTAGGGAAGACACAGGATTTGTACAGAATCACAGAAATAATATAATATCCTTTGAAACTAATCCTAGTTTAATCTAAATCCAAGAATGTTGCCAAGAATGTTTATATTACAGCTGCCACTGCTCTTGCACAGGTTTGTACACCTGGTCCATTGTTTTTGTCCATCTAGGTTAACACACCTTTGAAATGCCTCTCTTTCAGAACTCTTGGAAACATAACTACCCTGAAGAGCACATAATCTTGTTAAATATCCTATAATCTAATCAGCACAACCTCTGGAAAAAAATGTGATTTGAGTGTTGATCAAAGGCCTCCTTTTCATAAGACTTCTTTCCTATTCATCTACCCCTATGCCTGAAATACCAAATTATGTACTCATTTGAGTTATGGAACAATAAAATCTTGCTAAAAATAAAATGTTACCTTAGAAAACTATACCAGTAAATTAGCATTGTCCATTATTGTTAGTAAATTCAGGTTTGGCTGCTTGCTGCCCATAAGCCAATAATTCATAAACCAATAACTCGGGAGACAAGAGTTTGGTAGAAGGAAAGCAGGATTATTCAAGAGCTGCCATCCTGAGAAGACAGCGACTGCTGTCCCAAAGGCCATCTTGCCTCTTCACTGCAGGCAGGGGTTATTATCAGGAGAGGGCATGGAAAGAGATCAGAGGAAAATTCTAAAGTCCCAGGAGGGGAGGGATTGACCAAGGGGTTGACCTATCTATCTTGTCTTCTGGCCTTGGCTTGTTTCTCAGGCAGCCCGGAGGGGAGACAAGTGAAACAAAGGGGTGGGGAGCTCCTGTTATAGGGTAAGAGTCAGCATGATGAGCTCTCCTTGGCAACCTGTTCTGATAAGCATCCTGGAGTTGGTCAAGCAGAAGTCTAGGGAGGACTTGGCAGTCAGTCTTTGGGCACCGAATGGTCTTGGAATTGTTAGCTCCCTTTGAAGTCCATTTCTAGAGTTCTCGATCAAGCAATCAATCTACAAATTAGACATTAGTTAACAAGGCAATTTTTTTTGTATTTAAAATATGAGAGTGATATTGTAAGGACAAAATGAAAAAAAGACAATCATAAGACTAATAAAACCACAATAATCACAGTTACATTATCACTTTAGTTAAGTTTATTTAATCAAGTTAGGTAATGTCACATAATAGGTTCTAAAATGAATAGGGAAAAAGCAGATGTTTACAAAATCAAGGAGAAAAATAAAGATCTAGAGCATAAAGTATTCACTAATATTGAAAACTCAGGAAAGGTATAGTATAGTATTAATCTCCACTAGCCCACAATTTCTTTTTATATCAATCAGCATAAAATCACCAAGAATTACACACACACACACACACACACACACACACACACACATCTCTTTATTCTTTTTGCTCATATGTCCAGTTTTACCTGGGAGTAAGCTATGGGACTCTGCTGGGCTTTCTCACATATCAAAGGGTTAGCAGGCTGTTGAATAATCTAGGCTGGCTTTTGTGGGATGACCGAAGTAACTGGCTCTGCCTCATGTCTTTCATGGCAAGCTTGAGCTTGTTTTCTTAATTATGACAGAGATTCAAATGTTGTAGCTGCCAGCCCCGAAAGACACATAGACCACCAGAACTCAGTGAGTTATAGGAAACACACTCTTTATTCAGCCAGCTGGGTCTGCCAGGGGCACGCAGAACCCAAATTAAGCAGCCCCGAAATGTAGAGGTACAGGGGTTTTAAGCCCCAAATCTCATTCTTCATTCTGTCTAAACACAAAGGGCTATCTTTCTTCTATTCATTACCTGTCAACTTACAGGTCAGGTGTGTAAGCGGGGGTACAGAAGCAGAAAACTTGTTTAGAATGTTATGTTCCTATAATCAAAGGCCTATGTTCCCATAGCGATAGTCAAACAATTTCCAGTAAGAGTCATTTTTTCAGCCACTACACAAAGGACAGTTCAAACCCATTTCTACATGTGCTTTTCATGTTTCTACATGCATCTCGTCTTCTATGTCTCTTTATCCAAAACAAGTAATATGCCAAGTAAGTATAGAATCAAGTGGTAGGGCAAGAAACACCATGTACCTTGGGAAGCTACAATCAAAATATAGGGCAAAGGAACAGATAATGAGGGGTTGAAGTTTTGTGACTAATAAAAATCTATCACATTGTGCCCTCTTGAACAAAATTATTCACATCTATATGTAAAATGTATTCACACTGTGGATGAAAAGGGGATGCTGTAATAAATCTAACCAAAAGTAACCTCACAAGATGATCTGGTCATAAAGTCCTAACTGGGAAGTTCATGGTGGATGGTCATACCTCAGGCATATAACTTCTTTAGTAAAAGGTTATCTTCACCTTAAGCAAGCCCAGTTGTTTGTTTTCGTGCATCTAGTTTAACACACCTTTGAAATGCCTCTTTTTCAGACCCTTTGGAAACATAACCACCTTCAAGAGCACATAATCTTGTCAATTATCCTATAATCTAATTCTTACCTTGCTTTCTCTTATTTTCATGTAATCTTCTATACCTTCCCTCCTTAATTCCAAATGTATAAGAGAAACTGCAAAATTGTCATTCTCTTGAGCATCTGAGATTTTGCTTCCTGGCACTGTCATCAGTTGGGCTCAAACTCATAAAATTTTTTTGTCAGAAAACTCCCCAAAATATTATGTAATCATTATATTAAGCTTATGGTCTATGATCTTTGATCTAAATCAGGCACACATATAACCCCCCTTAATCAGGTAACTTTAAATTAAAAACGACCAACCAATCACACACACACAAAAAAACCAATAAACTGAACTTCTAGTTTCAGCTTCACTATGCAAAGAGCTTTAAGCGATCATTCTAGTTTTTATAACGAGAAAAGTTAAGAGAAGCTGAAAATCAATAGCTTTTTTTAATCTAGCAGAGAACTGACATTCCAGGGTAACAAACTCTCCAGAACTGGAAAAACAGGCATATCCAGAGAGTTAGAGCGACTAAGATATGCCTGCCTAAAGCAGTAGCTGCTAGAGCAGTGAACTAATAGCTTTTAAATGGTAATGCTAACAAATTGCTAGCAGCTAAATGTGAACTAATCTGAGATTAATAATCTCCTGGAAGCTGTAGCCACAAAGGAGCTCCCATGCTTTCAGTAGCTTTTCTTCAAGTACACCTGGCAGATTCTCATAGTTAAAATCCAAAAATTATCCCTTCATGGCTCTGGAAACAGTAAAGACTATAATACAAGCCCAGAGCATTCTCCAGAACAAAGGCCTATTCTATTCTCCAGGGACAAGAACTTAACCAAAGTAAAATTATACTAGCCAAGTGGAAGGGGAATCCTCTCCACTTTAGCTCCCTGGAGTCTTCTTACTTAAAATTAATTACAGGGGCATAGCCAACTGGATACAAAGCTTCAAGGAAATAAGGTGAGAATGTGGTGGCTGAAAAATTGACTCTTACTGGAAATTACTGTTTGACTATCGCTATGGGAACATAGGCCTTTGATTATAGGAACATAACATTCTAAACAAGCTTTCTGCTTCTGTAACTCCGCTTACACACCTGACCTGTGAGTTGACAGGTAGTGAATAGAAAAAGATAGCCCTTTGTGTTTAGACAGAATGAAGAATAGGATTTGGGGTTTAAAAACCCTGTACCTCTACATTTCGGGGCTGCTTAATTTGGGTTCTGCGTACCCCTGGCAGACCCAGCTAGCTGAATAAAGAGTGTTTCCTATAACTCACTGAGTTCTGGTGGTCCATGTGTCTTTCGGGGGCTGGCGGCTACAACAGGGAAGGGCTAAGGCAATTTGGGGGAGAGAAAATAAAACCACTGAGGAAAGGACTGAAACACTTGAGATAGCTACAGCTATGAGACATAGGTCTACCAAAAGGCTGAGATTAATAATTCTGCCTCTCCCACATCTATTAAAGGGGGAAAACGTATTCATGGCACTTATTAAATTAAATGTGGTAAGGCAAATTTTATTCAGGATTGTCATAGGGACAACTGCAATGGGATTTTACAGTGGGGGAGAAAGATTGGGCTCAACTTCGAACAGAGTGTAGACAAGTGGGAATTTATAGCCAAGGAGTAGATTCCAGACCAGTGGATGGAAAATTAGTAAAAAAAAAAAAACAAAACAAACAATGACAAACAAACAAACAAACAAAAAACAGGGTTAAGAGAAGTTTTGATTGAACTGACCTAAAAAGATTCTTTCTGAAGACAAGCCAGGGTGATCAGATATCAACTAGGGGCTGGTGGAGGAAGAGGGACCCAATTAATTATCAAGATTGATCAGATATCTGGGGCAGGGAGTTCTGGTTAAATTGACTTAGCAGGGTTTTTCCTTAAATTGATTTTATAAGGAAGTGCACAAATGGGCCTAAGAGAAAGTTCATGAGCCTGAGTGAAGTTTGTTCAAGTGAAAAATCTTTGTCACATTATACCACATTGTCAAGGCAGCTATGGTAGATACAAACAAATTACTACTGAAAGAACTTCAAGAGACAGAATCTCTGAATAGCGTCACCCAAGGAAGCCCTAAATCCAAGAGGGAGGCAAAAACAAGAATACTTGAGAAATTCAAAGCATCTGGTTCCTATAGTTACCAAACACATTAAACGCAGCACAACACCTAGTCAGATTAACATAGATCTTCACATTATAGGCATATTTACCATTTACCATAATTATTATTATGGCATAAAATATCTGGTTTTGAACAAAAATATTACAGGGACAAAAAAAAAAAAATGCAGTCTGAAGAGACAAAGCAGTCCCCACAAAGAGACTTGCATATGACACAGGTGATGAAATTACCAGGCAAGGATTTAAACTTATTGTGATTAATATGTTAAAAGCTATAATGAAAAAAGTAGATAAGAACAGATGGGTAATTAATGTTAAAAGAATATAAGCAAAGAGATGTTAAAAGAAGTTCTTGGAAAAAAAAGGAAAATGATCTAATCATTTGTTCAAAGAAATAGTGACAAACATGTATTTGGTAATATTAACATAAGGATAGGTGAAATTAATGATAGAAATGCCAAAAGGAGAAGAGAGAAATGAATATTTTGTTATACTGTACTTAAATTACATGAGAAGTGATTTACAGTTGCTTAAAAGTGGTTTTAGATCATTTTAAAATATATGTTGCAAACCATAGGGCAATGACTAAAGACATCTAAAAAATGTATAAATTATATACTAGGAGAGGACATAAAATACAATAACATAAAATGCTCAATTAAAATCAGAACTATCAGGAGAAAGAAAAAATACAAAGAACTAAAACAATGAACAGAAAACAGTTACAAGTGTGATATCTATTAATCCAACTATATTAATGAACTCTTCAATGTCAGAGGTTAAAACACCATTAAATAAAATAGAGAGATTATATAGTGTAAACACCTGACATTAAGTTTTTTATTGTAATATAAGTGGTTGACATTAAACTTTTGATTGTTGAAGCATCCATTTCAAAAACATCCATTAAAAAAAAAAAACAACAACATTGCTAGCTATATGACAAAGATACCAGCAAAACTAGTAGATAAGAAAACAGGCCACCTCCACCCATGAAAGTTCCCTATATAGAAAGCCCTGGGTAATCTAGATAACTGATCTTTTGAGTGATGACTTACTTTTCTTTTCCCATGCCCTAATTCCCACTCTTATGCTTTACATTCACCAATAAAAAATGAACCCACAAAACCCTAGTCACCCCTCCCTAGGACCCTAATAAAGGTAGATTCTCAGTTGCATGCTTGCTCCCTTGAATCTTTCTACCAGTGACCTTGCTGTGGGGCCCTCAATTGTGCCATATACCCTCCAAAATCTGTGAGAAATACATCTTTTTTTTTTTTTTAATTCTTTGATGGTTTCTTGCTGAAGTGTATCCTATGATCTTAATAAGAACCACAAGAGGAGGCTTGGGCACATTATCATCCCCAGTAGTAGGGGAAGAAATGTCTGTGGTGCTTGCTATAGTATGGGCCTACGCAAGTGCCTCATAAATTCTTAGCTGAGAATGTCCTTGTCAATAGGTTGGAATGACACAACAGATTATCAGAGTGAAGTTAAAAAACAGACTAAAATATATGTTGTATACAAAAAAAAATATTTTTAATGTAAAGTCTCTGCTAGGTTAAAAAATAAGAGGAAAAAAAGCAAATACACTAATAGCTGCCTTGGATACCTCAATCAATCATAAGAAGCAAGGAGCTGGAACTTTCAAAAAGTTTTGGAAAACTAACAAATGTAATGGAGTTAACTGGTTGCTCCAAATGTCACTGGACATTTGAATCAATGAGCTCAGAGATTCAAATTCTCAGCACTGCACAAATGACCTAGAAACTTCTTTGTGTGCTCTGAAGGAAAGTCTTACCTTCTGTAGCTGTAGGCCCAAGACTGATGCAAATCAAATCTAGGATCTAATATTATGACTGGCTGAATTACAGTACAACTCGGACTCCCAGCCTAGAGGGATGTTTACTGTTCAAGTGAGGGCAACGATTGGGAGAGAATTAGGTCTTACCAGGTGGAATGGGGATGTGTAGGATGATCTTAATGAAGGTGGAGACATGAGACTATAAATTCTGATGAATCTTCTTAGCGAATAGATGCAGCCTCCCCATCCTCAATGGAGAAACCTCCCCAATTCCAGTAGAAACAGCTTCTCCACTCCTGAGTGATAGTAACTTCCCCCACATCTAATGGTAGCAGCCTTTATACCTCCCTCCAAGGAAGTTAACCCTTCATGGATCACGCTTTGTACCTCATCTTTAAGAGCCTGCTGGAACTAGAGTCTATTTATGTCTTAGAAGAAAAAAGAGGTGGGTCCTGAGGAGAATCAGCATTGTCTGTGTCAACATAAGAATGATGTAAGAATGTCCAAACCTGTAGAGATAAGAGTTTTTTTGAAACATGGACAAAAAGGTGGCCCACACTGAGCAAATTATAAATACTGGAGCTGCCTTAGTTTAATGTAGAAGAAGGGATTCAAAGGCTTAGAGAAATTGGAATGTTAGAGTAGATTTCTCAATTAAGTCCTATTCACCAACACTGGTAGAGCTAGAAAATACACCTTTCAACTATATTGTGAGAAATAAAATTTTTCAGGGAATCTCAACATCCAAGTTCTGAGGCCAGACCTCACAGTTGGAACTACAGTTACTGAATTGGGTAAGCTAAATGCAATGGGAATAATTGAATCTAGGAGTGTCAGAGTCCAAGTGTAGGCACTCACCCACCAAGCCAAGATGGGCATGGTTACCATAAGGGACAACAGAGTCAAATCATGAATCACAATAGTGTGACTCTGACCTTGACTAGTTGATTACGGTAATCCTAGAAGTAAAATAGATAGGAAGTCTGTGAATTCTTCATGTGCATAAGCAGAAAAGTTCTAGTTCAGATACATAAAAGTCTAACTCAATTCATAAAGCAGAGTTGCAGCTCAACCATTTCCAAAATTTGAGCCTGGTTCTAGACTCAGATTCCCTTGAAAGAAGAGGAGGCTGGTGCCCCTTGAGGAAGCAACCTGTACATATGGTTACTCTTTCTTCTAGTAGTCTCCAGAGGGAAATTTGGCCTTTACTAGGGAGATAGAACATTTGAGAAGAGGACATAATCATACCTTTGAGTATTACTGGGCATTAGCCCTGAATAAACACTAATTCCGGGAGACCCAAAATATCACTGTGATCCACAAGTTAGTCAGAGTAAGGGGATACGGAAATCAGGTGATCAATGGACTTTAAGCTCAGGTTCATCTCACAGTAGACCCAATCATTCCCCAAATCCAACCTGTTGTTATTTCCTCAACTCCAGAATGCGTAGTTGGAAGAGATTTACTTGACTTCTGGCACAATCCTTACGTTGGTTCCCTAACATGTGTAGAGGGGACTTTTAACACAGTGAAGACCAAGTGAAAGCCACTATAACTGTTTCTACCTGTGAAAATAACCTAAGAGCAATAGTACACTCTTGAAGGGATTGAAAATTAGTGCTACTATCAAGGACTTAAAAAATGCAGGTGGTAATTCCCACCACATTCTCATTTAACTTGCCCATTTGACATGTGCTAGGTACAACAAATCTTGGAGAATGATGGTGATTGTCAAAAAGCTTAATTAGGTGGTGTCTTCAATTGTGTCAGCCAGCTCTACTGGATATGGTTTTATTGCTTGAGCAAATTGACACACCTGGTATGCAGCTATTAATGTGGCAAATGCCTCTCTCCATTCCTGTCAATAGGATCACAAGAAGCAGTTTTCTTTTAACTGGCAAGACCAGCAATGCACATACACTGTCCTACTTCAGGGGTCTAATCAACTTTCCAGTATTATGTCATAATTTAGTTCACAGAGATATTTTTTTAATGTTCAATTACAGTTGACATTTAATATTATTTTATAATAGTTTCAGGTGTACATCATAGTGGTTACACATTTATATAATTTACAAAGTGATCCTCCCAATTAGTCTATTACCCATGTGGCACTATACATGGTTATTACAATATTATTGACTATGCTATTAGTTCAGAGAGATCTTGATCATCTTTTCCATTCATAGGTATCACACTGGTTCATTACCTTGCTAACATTATGCTATGAGATCAGACCTACTGATGAGAAAGTAGCAACTATTTTAGACTTACTGGTAAGAAATTTGCATATTAGAATGTAGAGAATAAATCTAACTAAAATTCAGGGGCCTTCTACCTCAGTGACATTTCTAGGTGTCCAGTGTTTTGGGATATGTTGGGATATACTTTCTAAGGTGAAAGATAAGTGTTTGTGTCAAGCCCCTTCTACAACCAAAAAAAAAAAAAAAAAGCACTATAATAATGGCCTTCTGGATTTTTTGAGGAAACATATTGTTCTTTTGGGTGTGTTACTCTGGCTCATTTACTGAGTGACCTAAAAACAGTTAGTTTTGAGTGGGGCACAGAAAAAAAAATAAGGGTCTGCAGTAGGTCCAGGCCTCTGTGAAAACTTGGATCATGTGACTCAGAAGATCCAGTGATGCCTGAAGTGTCAGCAACACATAGGGATGTAGTTTGGAGCCTTTGGCATTCCCCTGTAGGTGAATTGTAGTATGGACCTTTAAGATTTTGGAGCAAAACCCTTCAATCATTTACAGATTAACTACTTTCCTTTTTGAAAAATAGCTGTTGTCCTACTATTGGGCTTTAGTAGAGTTTGAATACTTAACCACAGGCCACCAAGTTACCATGCAACCTGAGCTGCTGCCCATCAACAACTGGGTGTTTTCTGACCCATCAAGCCATAAAGTTGAGCATGCATAACACCATCATCATCAAATGGATTTCACACACACACACACACACACACACACACACACACACACACACACAATTAGGCCCTGAGGGCACAAGTCAATTACAGGAAGCTCAGATGCTCATGGTCCTCACTCCTGTGACATTAGCATCGCTTACTCAGCCTGCACTTATGACCTCATAGAGAGTTTGGTATAATCAATTGACAGAGTTTTTTAAAAAAGACTCAGGCCTGGTTTACATGACATGCTGACACCACTTAAAAGTGAGTAGCTGTATCACTACAGCCCCTTTCTGGAACATTCCTGAAGGACAGTAGTAAAAAGATATACTCCAAGTGGTCAGTACTTTGAGAAGTGCATGTGGTTATTTACTTCACTTGGAAGAAGAAATGACCATAAATGCAATTATATATTGATTCATGTGCTGTGGCTAATGTTTTAGCTGAATGGTCAGGGACTTGGAAGAAATATAACAGGAAAATTGATAACAAGGAACTTGGGAAAATAAACTTGTAGGTAGACTTTTGAATGAGCAAAAATGTTAAGATATTTGTGTCCCATGTGAATGCTCACTAAAGTGTGACCTCAGAAGTAGAGCATGTCAATAATCAAGTGGATAGGATGACCCATTCTATGAGTCAGTCACCCAGTTTCCCAAGCCATATTTATAATTGTCCAATGGGCTCATAAATAAAGTGGCCTTGGGGCAAGGATTGAAGTTATGCATGGGCTCAGTATAATGGACTTCCACTTAGGAATGCTTATCCGGCCACAGCCACTGCTCAATGCTAAATCTGCCAGCAGCAGAGACCACCAATGAGTCCTCAGTATGGCACCATTTCCTGGGGTGATCAGCCAGCTACCTTGATGTCAGATTGATTACATTAAACCACTTCCATCATGGAAGGGGCAGCATTTTGTTCTATTGGAATAAACTTTTACTCTAGTTATGGATTTACCTTTATCGTGTATAATGCTGCTGTCAAAACTTCCATTTGTGGACTTACAAAATACCTTATCCACCATCACGGTATTTCACACAACATTGGTCTGCTCAAGGAACTCACTTTACAACAAAAGAAGTGTGGCAATAGGCCGATGCTCATGGAATTCATTGGTCTAACCATATTTCCCATCATCTTGAAGTGCTTATTTGATAGAAATGTAGAAGGACATATTGAAGACTCAGTTCCAGATCCAGTTAGATGGCCTTAACCTTGCATTGGCTGAAGCAATAGTCTCTTGAAGGCTGTACAGTCATGACAGGGATACATTCCAAGACGTGCATTGTTAGGTGATTTCATCATTGTGTAAACATCACAGAATATACTTACGCAAACCTAAATGGTATAGCTTATTAGTGTAATTGTATGTGCTATACTTTTATGCAACTGGCAGCATGGTAGGTTTGTTTATACCAATATCATCACAAACATGAGAGTATGCTTTGTGCTACTACTTTATGATGGATATGTCACTAGGTGATAGGATTTTTCAGCTCCATTACAATTTTATGGGACCATTATATGGGGTCCATTGTTAACCAAAACATTGTTATGAGACACGTAACTATACATGAATCAGCCTTCAATATAAGGTGCTGTTTTTCTCATAGGCAGAATTCAGTGTTCAGGAACCACTGAAAGAGGTGGAAATGGGAGTATCCTTACTCGCTATTACTCCCAGTGTACCACTAGCAATATTTTACTTCCTGTTCCTATGTCCTTATGTTCTGGTGGTCTAGAGATCTTAGTTCCAAAGAGAGGAATGCTTCCACAAGGTGGAACAATTTTGTTGAACTTGATGTTAAGACTACCTCCTAGCCACTTTGAAACCCTCATGTCTCTAAATTAACAGTTAAAGAGGAGAGTTAGTATGATGGCTGTGGTGAATGATCCTCACAACCAGGGAGGAATTGGAATGCTATTCTACAATAGAATTAAGGAAGAATATGTCTGGAATACAGGAGTTTTGTTATAATGTATCTTAGTAATGTCACATCCTATGATTAAGGTCATAAAAAATTAAAATAACCCAATCCAGTCAGAACTAATAATAGCCCAGCCCCTTAAAGAATGAAGTTTCTGTCATTCCACCATGAAAAGAATCATGACCAGCTAAGTTGTTTGCTAAAGGCATATACAAAACGGGTACTAGAAGAAGGTAGTTATGAATTCCATATATGAGCGTATGATCAGTTACAGAAAAGAGGACTGTAATTGTCATGAGTATTTCTTTCTTTTTTACTTATGAGTACATTGTATTAAAATATCTTTTCTTTCATCTCTTATTCCCTTATATGTAACATCAGATGTATTGACTTATATAATAGTGTTAAATATTGTTAATTTTACATCACCGTCTGTAAGTTATACAATATAAGGAGAAGAATAAACCCAAGGCAAGGAATTTATCTTTTCCCATGGATACATTTTTTTGTGGTTTTGGTTGTATGCATGGTAGTTATATTATGTTAGGTAAAAATATGACCTTGTTATTTTCTTTATTTGGAGATTGAGTATGATTCGAGGCAATGTGTGTAAGTGCCGAATTGTTAAGAATTGGATTTCTGATGGTTAATATTTTGTGTCAAATTGACTACATAGTGCCCAGTTATTTGGTTAAATATTCTGTTTTTGTTAAGTGAAGGTTGAGGTTAACTGGTTAATCTGGTTGGATTAACATTTGAATAGGTAGTTTAAGTAATTCAATTCACTGAAGGCCTGAATATGACAGAAAAGCTGAATAAGAGAGAATTTATTCTTTCTGCCTGTCTTTGAGCTAGGACATCAGTCTATTCCTACCTTTGAATTCAGACTGAGACTTCCACCATTGGATCTTCCACTTTTCAGGCCTTTGGACTCAGAATAGAATTATACCATGAGCTTTTCCGGGTCTCCAGATTGCCAGCTATAGATCTTGGGACTCCTCAGCTTCCATAACTGTGTGAGCTAATTCCTTATTATCTATCTACCTATCTATCATCTATCTATCTATCTATCTATCTATCTATCTATCTATCTATCTATCTATCGTCTCTCTCTTTTTTTTCTCTTCTCATCTCTCATCTATTATCTATCTATCATCTATCTATATATCTATTATCTATCTATCTATCTAATCTATCATCTATCCATCTATCATCATCTATCATATATTCATCTAATCTAATTTACATGTCTATCCTGTTGGTTCTGTTTTCCTGGGAACCACACTAATATAGGGAGTGATTTCTAATGTGTATGTGTGCTGAAGAGTCTGGCTGCTGGCCAAAAACCTATATGTGGTTTTTCATGTTCAAACAATAGGCAATTACAAAGGCTTTGTTTGGCAAGCCTCATAGAAGAAAGCTGTTCTCCCAACACTAGACTTGGTGTCCAGCCAATGTGTTGCAATCTCTGAAGTTTGTTGTTTAAGACTCAGCATTAGCATCATCACCTCTCCACAGCCCTCTATGTTCTTATGCAGATCTGTATCCCTAATACAGGTACCATCATTCAGAGACCTCTTTGTCTGGGCCTAAAGCAGAGGTGTTCCTTGGATGCTTCTGCTGAAATCTTTTTATCAGGCGAAAGGAGAATCCTGTAGACACTTTCCCCACGTTGTACTTTTCCACTCCTAGTTCTTTCTCCTCTCTCCCTCCTGGGATCCTTGGTCCATAAAACTGCAGGATGCTTTTGTTTGGGGCTAATTCAGGAGAGAGATGACTTTCTCATCTGTGCCAATACATCTCTGATGCTCAGCTGGTGGCTGCACCGTGGAGAAAATAGAATAGGAGACAGTTTGTGTTTTCTCTGGTTTAGCCTCTTACTTATATTATTGTAATAAAGTTTGGCTGTTATTTTGTTTTGGTTTGTTGTTTAATTGGCTATTCAGATATCAGACATCCCTGCTCTCTCCAGCTCAGTTGAGCTCCTGACACAAGATTTATTTTTGAAGTGAAAAAAATTCTAAAATTAAACTTTGGTGATGGTTGCACAACTCTGTGAATATACTGAGGAAAATTAAATCGTACATTTTGAATGAGTGAATTGTCTTGGGTGTGTGTTACATGTCAATACAACTTTTAAATGTATACCAGCTATATTAGTTTTTTGGAGAGGGTAGGGTAAAACCACCGAAATTTATGGTCTCATGGTTCTGGATTCTGAAAGTTCATTTTAAGTAATTATGTCTGTAATAACCCTATTTCCACATAAACTTACAGTCTGAGGTACTGGGAGTTAGGACATTTCTTTTTGGGGGACTCAATTCAACAAATAACAGTCTCCAAAATTTCATTTAAGTGTGAGAAAACTCAGAAGTTCAAAATCTTACCATCAAAATAGTCTAAATTAGTGGTTTCCAACCTTTTAGGCACCAGGGACCAGGGCTCCTATGAGAATCTAATGCCTGATGACCTGAGGTGGAGCTGAGGCAGTGATACTAGTGCTGGGGAGCGGCTGCAAATACAGATGAAGCTTTCCTTGCTCTCTCACTACTCACCTCCTGCTATGCAGCCCTATTCCTAACAGGCTACAGACCAGTGCCAGTCTACAGGCCAGGGGTTGGGGACCCCTGGTCTAAATCAAACATGAGTGAGATTCTGGGTATTGTCCATCCTGGGACAAAATTTCTTTCCATCTGTGGACCTGCAAAATCGGAAAACAAGTTATCTGCTTCCAAAATGGAGAATTAAGGAGAAAATAAATGATCACAGGTCTCAAGTAAATATGAAACCCATCAAGGCAGATTCTATTAGATTTAAAGGCTTGAGAATAATTCTCTATAGCTCAATGTCCTGGGCTTGCTAAGTTGATGGTCCTGCTCTTTTGGCCCTCTGGGACAGCTCCATCTTCTTGGCCTACCAGGGCTGCATCCCTTAAGCCCACAGGAGAGGTAGCCCTGTACTCTTGGCCAGAAAATATCCCATTGCTCCAGGCCTGTGCATCTATGGCTCTGTCTTTTGAGCCTTTCTTCCTTCATTTCATCTCTCTACACTTTCCAATCTACTCTATAGCATTTCTGCAGGTATAAAATTCTCAAAAACCTTGTTCTCTCTGTGTAAGTCAAAAGTTTCAAGCAATCAGACAAGAGGGTCATTCACAGATCTTTCCTGGCTAACCACATCTCTATTTCTGGCTTCTACTGAAATGGTTGTTTAGATCCATGAGTCACATGACTCCACCCTTAGCACGTGCCTGTACATGGTGGTTCATCTATACCCTTGAACCTGTTTCCAGATCATCTTATCTGAATTGGCTGAAACTTTCCAAATCATAATATTTGTTTCCTTTCTTCTCAATACTTTCTTTCTCAATTTATGTCTTTTCTCTTACATTTTATCATAAGCACAGTTTTAGTCAGCTCATAGAATATCATAGAATGTTTGGCTTAAAGAACAGAAATTTGTTTTCTCATAGTTCTCAAAGCTGGGAAGTCCAAGATCAAGCTTTTGGCTGATTTGATTTTTGTGAGTGCTCTCTTCCTGTTTTTCACATGGCTGCCTTCTCACTGTTTCCTCAAATGGCAATTAGAGAGATCCTGGTGTTCTTTTTTGATGAGTACTGATTCCATCATGATGGCCTCATCCTCAAGTCTGCATCTAAATGTAAGCATCTCTCAAAGGTTCAATCTCCAAATAACAACAACATTGGGATAAAGGCTTTGAGATATGAATTTGTGGGGACAAAATTTAACCCCTCCCTTTTCTCTTCCTTTCCTTCCTTCCTTCTTCCTTCCTTCCTTCCTTCCTTCCTTCCTTCCTTCCATCCTTCCTTCCTTCCTTCCTTCCTTCCTTTTCCTTCTCTCTCTCTCTCTCTCTCTCTCTCTTTCTCTCTCTCTCTCTTCTTTCTTTCTTTCTTTC
Source organism: Eonycteris spelaea (assembly GCA_003508835.1). NCBI lineage: Eukaryota > Metazoa > Chordata > Mammalia > Chiroptera > Pteropodidae > Eonycteris > Eonycteris spelaea. The sequence goes on along the minus strand of PUFA01000506.1, from coordinate 88,850 downwards.
TTTCTTTCTTTTTCTTTCTTTCTTTCTTTCTTTCTTTCTTTCTTTCTTTCTTTCTTTCTTTATCTTTCTAACCACTGTGTTGAGGTATACTTACATACCATAAAATCCACCCATTTAAAGGGTTCATTCAATAACTTTAGCATACGCACAGAATTACAGAACCATCATACAATATAAACTTTGAACTTTCTTAGCACCCTTAAAAGAAACCTCATACTTATTAATAGTTGCTTCTCATCTCCTCCCTAACTCCAACCTTAGACAACCAACAACTTGTATTCTGTCCCTATATATTTAACTATTTCTAAACATTTTAAACAATTTTATCTTACTTACTGTTCTAATTCCCACACCCAACCAGAAATTTACCCATTTAAAGTGTATAATTTGATGTCTTTTACTGTATTCACAGAATTGTACAACCATAACCACAGTCAATTTAAGACTATGTTTATCACCTCAGTAAGAAACACCCTACCCATTAGCTATAATCCATCTTTTACCCTATCGCCCATCCTAAGCAAACACTAATCTACTTTCTGTCTCTACAGATGTCTCTACTCTGGACATTTCATATAAAAGGAAACATAATATGCAGACTTTTTGACTGGCTTATTTCACTTTGTACAATGTTTTCAAGGTTCGTTCATATTGTAGTATGTGCTAATACTCATTTTTTAATGGCCAAATAACATTCCATTACGTGGTGGCACCACACTTTGTTTATCTATGCATCTGTTGATGGACTTTAGGAATGTTTTCCACTTTTGACTTTATTCCCAGATATTACTATAAAATTTCTATATAGTTTTCTATTCCCATCTTTTTGAAATTTATTTTTGCTTTCTTCAGTCATATCATGAATGTAAGCTAGCTGTGATGTTAGGCTTCCCCACAATTTGCCAATAAGATTTATGCTGTTTTGTTTTCAACATGCTTTTGGGAATAAAATTTTCTATAATTTGCATAATATAAAGTCAGCTCCTTCCATCAGAGTAGCAGACTGCTAGTGCTCATGGTTTGCCCATGTAAAATTCTCACACCATTGATTTAGGGGAAAGAAAATAAGATGGGAAGGCCCCTGATAAAGTGCATAGACTCCCACTGTTTTTATCTGTTTTGTTACTAAGATACCATAGATATTCTTGAATAAATGCTTCTAATATGTGGGGATTTTTTGGTCATTTAGGAAAAAATGTGCTGATGTCCTCAGATATTATATGTCCTCATTAGGAAATATTTTCATGCCACCATCCTTCTTGTGTTTGAAAAATAACATTCCTAGCATGAAAGGAAAATTATTAGAAAAGTAATACAGAAGAAGTAAAGAAAAACCTCAATAAATCTGAATTTGGATTTGAAATATCATTATGATTCTATGTCATTTCTTATTTTTTAAAAAATATTGATATATATTATTTATTTATAGATATATATTTCCTGCTCACTGATAAACACTAGAAATAATAGCAAAACCAGAAGCAGTGAGAACCCCGGGTACCCATATGGTCTTGAAATACCATTTGCCACTTAAAAAGAAAAGTGCTTCTCTTTTAATGCTCAATTTTAATTAATTAATTTTTTAAATTAAACTTACTGAGGTAAATTGGTTAATAAAATAAGTTTCAAGTGTACAATTCAATAATGCATCATATGTATATTGTATTGTGTATTCACCACCCAAAGTTAAATTGCCTTCCGTCACCAGTTCTGTGACCCCTTACCGCTAACTACTACCCCTTTCCCCATCTTCCCTCTGGTAACCACTAATCAACTATCTGTGTCCATGTGTCTCTGTTTGTTTGTCATGTTTGTTGCTTTCAGTTTTCTATCTCACATATCAGTGAAATCATACAGTTCTCAACTTTTTCTGTCTGACTCATTTCGCTTAACATGAAAATTTCAAGATCCATCCATGTTGTTGTAATACCATACTTCATTTTTTCCTATGGCTGAGTAATATTCCATTGTATAATGTACCACTTCTTCTTCATCCAATCATCTATTGAAGAGCACTTTGGTTGTTTCCATGTCTTTAGTAGTTACCAGGAAGAAGGGCAGGACAAGGAAGGTAGATAGGGGTAAAGGAGGTCAAATATATGTGACGGAAGGAAATTCACCTTTGGCTTAAACCTTATATAACGCAACAAATTTAATTAAATGAAACAAAACAAAACAAAAACAAAGAATAATATATTAATATTTTTTTACAGTGGAATATGAAAGTCGTACTGGGGAGAGTGGTTTTTCCTTGTACCTTTTGATGTGCGCTTTGGCGCCAGTTGGATGCATGCCATTCAAAAATGAATCAAACAATTTACAAGAAATTTATTTCTGAAAGAAGCAATAAGTTTATCAGTGTTTGAACAAATATGGCAAATGATGGATCTTTACTATAAAAATACTCATGTTCATATTTTCGGATTCAATTATCTTTTATTGAATCAACATGCATTACTATAGAAGGTTATGTGTTCACTGTTCATTATTAACCCATTTTCCGTTTGCCCCAAGGATATCACTGGCAGCATTTGCAGCTGCATCATTTACCCTGAGATAACCCACAGATTACAGTCCTAACCTTACCTCCAAAGTTTGCCACAATGTACCACACTTTTTTATTATTTTTGCATCTCTCTAATATATTGATAGTCTTTGGAAACAAATGACATCATTCTATTTATAGAATTCTGTTTTTAGTATTCCAATTTACAAAATATAGTAATTCTCAATCACCAAAATGTCAAATTCTAGACAATAAAGCATTCCTACATGTGATAATATCACACTCCAACAGTTGTTGTCAAAGATTCACTTGATGAATCCAATGATTGTATACGTTTCTGTTACATTAGGATTGAAACAAGTTCTGTTTAGAAATAATTCTAAAAACAGTTTTTATGTTTTATTTCACATTGAAAAACAGTCAGATTTGCTTTAGGCTCAAAGAGAGTGTGTTTATGTAAAATCAAATTAATGCTAGCAGCAAGCTGCACTTTTTATGTTCTTGTTGTTCCAAATGGGAAATAGGTTAAAAGCTGTGACAAATCAACAAGATGACTTTTTTTTTTTTTGGTCACATCTAATTTTTTCACAATTAAATAGACACAACAAGACAAACAGCTACTTGGAATTCTATAGTTAATTATTCTTTACTATATACCCCAAAAGTACATAGCAAAATTGTAGGTATACATTAAAGAAAAACCCTACACCTGCAACTTCAACACTTTAAGTGTAAACTTTTATGTTTGCTAGTAAGTCAATTATTATAGAGTTTCTATATAAATTATACCAGAACTATAAGTGTAAGTGCATATAAATACTGATCTGATTTATAATATGTAAATTTTTCAGAATAGCAAAAAACAAATGGTAGTCTGAAATAGATGTAAAGATCAAGATGAATTTCCGGGAAAAAGTGAAACAAAATTTTAGTATATTTTGCTTTGATATGTGGATAAATTGACATGTTAGTATATTCCACAGCTTCTCTAATGTGATGATGAATGGCAGCTGATAACTGATTACAACATTTTTAAGGCAAAACTGTTAGCAAAACTCAGTCACCTTCAAAGAATAGTTGTATAGCTCAGCACACTTCAAATTAAAGGGGATTTTATAAATTGATAATCCATTGTGTTATACTTTTCTGAGGTCATTTTTTTCCCAAAATACAGTGTTAGTTATATGCAGCAAGACATATTTTACTAAAGTCAGATTTGTGTTAAATTTTATTTTTATATTAGCATGCTCACTGAATGCTACTGTCATGGTATCATGTGAATCACTTTTATACAAGCTCATCACATCTAACAATTAAAACTTAGCCAACTTGCAATGTCAGCATAATGTGAATTTAGCATTTTTCAGTGGTTTGAATTTTTTAAGCTTATTCAGCACCCTTATCTAATTAAGTGTATCCTGACTTATACAGGAATGGCATTTTAATTAAGTATAAAATAAGTATTATAATCATAGTAAAATATGACAGAATATAATTTCTATTACTAATATATAATTTCTTTCACACTATTTAGTGAGAAAAGATATTTAATATCAAGCAAATTATAAAAAGCACATGTCACCACAGTTCAATTAAATTGTAAAACATAGAATGTAGTCAATCAAAAATGTAAAAAGTTTAGGCTGCCATTAACATGTGGAGTATTGACCAGATTAAGCACAAAGAAAATGGATTGTTATCGTTCTTGGGAGAAAATCCCCCCTTCTTATTTATACTATGATTAATTAACTTTAACCCAACACACACTAGAACACAAATGGGCTTCAGTCATTTCAATTCTGGGCACAAATGAAGCAAAGAGAAATCACTTCTTTCTTGTGCCACAAAAGTTCCTGGGTGCCATGGTATGCTTCTGTTTAATATCAGTGTAATTATCTTATGCTAATTTTTTATTGCAAAGAGAAGAGAATTTGTATTTATGATCTGTTTATAAGCAGTTTTATATTAACAACATATTTCATTGTTTATTAGATTAACTGGTAGGATATATTTTTTTATGTTTTCAAACATATAAAGCATTACTTATTAGAACAGACAAACACACAATGTGTTTTTTCTCAAGACAAATTTTTGGAAGGTTGCTGCTGCAAACCCGGTGAATGAATTAGTCTAGATAGGTCCTGAATTGGAATTCTACATGGTTCAATTACTATCGAATGATGATTAACATTGTTCAAATTGAACTTTCCTTTTTCGACCATTAGGTATTTAAGAACAATAAACTTTAACATATATTTTCTGGTATCTATTTAAATAATTTACCATTAAATCCAGAAATTGATTGTTTATAAAAAATCTCAAGAAGTCTTCATCATGTATGTCCTGATTTCTTAAACTTCACATAATCAATACCTGCAGTGAAACTTAGCTGTAAAAAAATGAGCACAAGAGTTTGGAGAAACATGGCAGAGTGAGAGTCATCCCCAGATCTCTCCCTTGAAACAACAATAAGCTCAACAAGAAACACCCAACTGCATACCAGCACATCTGAGCGTGGATCTGCGCATAAGAGCTACCACAGATCAGAACCCCAGGTATCAGGTGGTGGACTGGATAAATAAAAAAGCTGCCTCTCACAACTGCAGGAGCTACTGAAGGAGGAGGGGGAGGAGAGAAGGTGCACTGAGTTCCCTGAACGATCCTGCCTGGAAGTGCTGTGAGCTCCATGTGGCGGGTGGAGAGGGACCAGTAATCAAGGCAGAAATCAAGAGCAGTGGATGACAGCAAAGCATCAGCTGATTTTTTACAAGCCGTGATTGCAAAACTGAGGACTGAGCTGCGGCACTCAACCCCCAAAACAGAGGACTCCACACCTCAAATCCTCTGAGACCAATCACCACGGAGCCCAGGGGAATCTAAGCAAAGGCTACCAAAACTGTGTTAACACTGACAGGGACTGAACTGAGGGTCATGAGTGTGACTAAGTATCTACAAGGAAATAAAAAGGCAGTATTAGACTTTACACAAGCAGGATCCAAGAAGCTTAGACGCCACCTACTGGGAACCAAAAGAAAAGAGCCTTCTTTGCAGCAGGATAAAGAGAGATTGCTATATAATAAATTTTCTTCTGAAAAAAAAAAAACAGCATATACACTTCCATTAATGCCAAGCAGAGAAATGGATCCATTAACACCATGAACAACCATGGTGGCAAGGCATCTCAGAAAGCAAAAAGAAAAAATCTCTGGAAAATAAAGCTTATAAACATAGAAATATGGAACTTAAATGACAAAGAATTTAGGATGTACTTCTGGAAAAACTCAGTGAGTTCTGAAACAAGTCATCATCAACAATTTCAGAAATTGGAAAAACACCTAGTTGAGCAGAGCAAGGAGATAAAAACCCTAAAAAGAACAGAATAGAACTTCTGGAGATAAACACAACATAAGAGTTGAAATTTGAAATAGCAAGCTTGGGAAATAAATCAAAAGTGGAGGAAAAGATCAATATCAAAGACAGAAATCTGGAAAATAAATCAGAAGGAAGAGAGAGAAACCAAAGAATGAAAAATAATGAAAAAGAATACACAAGAAGTAGCTGATAATCAAAGGAGAGGAAACATAAGAATAATGGACATTATCGAAGGTGAGGAAAAGGAGCAGAGTAGAAAGCATGTTCAGACAAATAGTTGATGAGAATTTCCAAATCTTAAAGAATGACCTGGAGCTTGGAATTTAAGAGTCAATAGAAAACCTATAATCTAAACCCAAAGGATTTCATCAGAACACATTGTATAAAAATTATCAAAAATAAATGACAAAGAGAATTCTCAGGGCGGCCAGGGAGAAGAAAACAGTAACTTTATAAAGAAAACCATTAGATTATCCTCAAGACTTCTCAGAACAGACCTTACAAGCCAGAAAAAAATGAAATCAAATATTCAAACTATTTGAATGAAAGAGACTACCAGCCTTCAAATGATATATCCAACTAAGCTCTCCTTTATTTATGAAGGAGAAATAAGACCATTCCAGACATACAAATATTGAGGGAATTCTCCACTATGAGGCTGGCAATACAGAAATATCGAAAGGGTTCAGATCATTAAAACAAATGACAAAAAATAAAATACAATAAAATAAAACAAGCTGACTATCAGGCAAATAGAAGCAGAGAAGTGCAACCCTTACTAAAGAATAAAATTATAGTCTTAAAAAATAAGAAAAAAATGTTATAGCCAGATAGTAATGAACATTCAGCATACATAGGACAAATTGAGAAAAACAATGACTGAAAAGGGAGGATTCAAATTATCCAATTCACAAAGGGGACACGAAAATAAGGACATGCTTAGAAGAAAAGGATGACTGTATAGATATAAGTATCCTTTACATATCATAATGATAACCACACACGAAAGATTCAGAACCAAAATATATATAACATAAAACAAGAAGAACCAGAGAGAAAATCCACAAAACCCGACCAAAATTAAAAAAAAAGAAAAAGAAAGAAAGAAACACAAGGACAAGGAAGCAATGAAAACACTGAGATCCCTGAAAGAAAAAGATAAAATGACCATAAGAAGACCTCATATTTCAATAATCATCCTAAATGTAAATGGACTAACTTTACCAATAAAAAGGCACAGAGTTGCAGATTAGATCAAAAAACAAAACTCAACCATATACTGCCTCCAGGAGACACATCTCAGCTCCAAAGACAAAGATAGACTCAAAGTGAAAGGGTGGAAAATATTTCAAGAAAATGGAATTCAGAGAAAAGCGGAGAAGCAGTACCAATATTATACAAAATAGCCTTCAGAATAAAAAAGGTAAAGAAGTATACTGAGGGACACTTCATAATGTTAAAGGGAATCATGCAACAAGAAGAAATAACACTTATTAATATCTATGCACCCAATCAGGGAACCCTGAAATGTGTAAAGCAATTACTAACAGAACTAAAGGGAAAACACGACAAACCACTATCACAGTAGGAGATGTAAATATCCCACTGTCGGATATAAAAAAGATCACCAAACAGAAAATCAGTAAGAAAATAACATCCTTAAATAACACATTAGACCAACTGGACATAATTGACATTTATGGAGCCTTCCATCCCAAAACAGTTGCTTATACATTCTTTGCTAGTGCACACGAAACATTCTTAAGGATTGTCCACATTCTGGAACACAGAGAAAAGCTTCAACGAATATAAAAGGGTTGAAATCACACCAACTATAGTCTCTGATCATAATGCTTTGAAACTAGAGATTAACTGCAAAACAAAAGCAGAAAGAACCAACAAATACGTAAAGATTTAACAACATGCTACCAAAGAATAACTGGGTTACAGAAGAAATAAAAAGAAAGATCAAGAGATGCATAGAAATGAATGATAATGATAGTACAACTTATCGAAATTTTTTGGACACAGCAAAAAAGCAGTCATAAAGGAAAGTTCATACATTACAGGCCTATCTCCAACAATAAGAATGAACCAAAATTAAAAACTGAATGTGTCATCTAAAAAAGCTAGTAAAAGGAAAAAGAATGAGGCCTAAAGTCCAGAAGGAAAGAAAAAATCAAAATGAGAGCAGAAATAAATGAAACAGAAATAAAACAAAAAAATTGAAAAAAATAAATGCAAAAAAGTGCTGGTTCTTTGAGAAGGTTAATAAAATTGGCAAATGCCTGGCTAGACTCATTAAAGAAAAAAGAGAAAGGACACAAATAAATAAAATCAGGTATGAAAGAGGGAAATGATGACTGACATCACAGAAATACAAAGGATCATACAAAAATACTATGAAAAAGTATATAACACCACATTTAATAACCTAGAAGAAATGGACCAGTATGTAGAAAAATACAACCTTCCTAGACTGAATATATAAATCTGGAAATCTGGAAAATATAAATAAATTTATCAGCAGTATGGAGAAGATCTGGAAAATATAAATAAATTTATCAGCATTAGGAATTGAAACAATTATCAAAAAACCTCCTAAAAAATAAAAGTCCAGGACGAGATGGCTTCACCAGTGAATTTTATCAAACATTCAAAGATTAATACCTATTCTTCTGAAACTCTTCCAAAAAATCGAAGAGGAGGCAATACTACCCAATTCAGGCCAATATTACCCTGAACTTGGTAAAGATAACACACAAAAAAGAAAAATTGCATACCTATATGTCTCAGGGACACAGATGCAAAAATCATAAATAAGATACTAGCAAACCAAATACAGCAACATATGAAAAAGATTATACACCACAATCAAATAGGCATCATCCCAGGGCACCGGGATGGTTCGATGTATGCAAATCGATTAATGTGATATGTCACATAAACAAATAAAAATAAGAATCTTATGATCATATAAATAGATGCAGAAAAAGGTTTCGACAAGATACAGTATCCATTTATGATCAAAAACACTTTAAAAAATTGGTATAGAAAGAAAGTACCTCAACATAATAAAGGCCATATATGACAAAACCCTCAGACAACATCATACTTAATGGTGAAAAACTAAAAATCTTCCCTCTAAGATCAGGAAGAAGACAAGGCTGTCCACTATCAGCACTGTTATTCAGTATAACATTTGAGGTCCTAGCGAGTGCAATCAGGCAAGAGAAATATATAAAGGCGTCTAAATAGGAAATGAAGAAATCAAACTGTCACTATTTGTGGATGACAATTATGTATTTAAAAAAATCTAAACTCCACAAGAACACTACTAGAAACAATGAGCCAATAGAGTAAAGTTTCTGAATACAAAATCAATCTTGAAAAAATTCTTTTTTGCAATTGCAACAAATAAAATAAAGTACCTAGGAATAAATCTAACAAAACATGTGAAAAACCTATATGATGAAAACTATAAGACCCTATTAAAAGAAATCGAAGAAGATACAAAGAATTGGCAAGATATTCTGTGTTCTTGGCTTGGAAGAATCAACATAGTTAAAATAACCATATTACCTAAAGCATTATACATCAAAATCCCATCTGCATTTTTTAATGAAATAGAATAAAAAATCATCAGATTTATATGGAAGCACAAAGGTCCCCGAATTGGCAAAGCCATCCTGAGATAAAAGAACAAGTCAGACTAGAGGCATCACTCTGCCCAACTTCAAATTATCCTACAAAGCAACAGTAATCAAAACAGCATGGTATTGGCAGCAAAACAGACACATGGACCAGTGGAACAGAATCAAGAGTCCAGGAGTAAACCTATATTTATATGGGCAATGATTTTCAACAAGCCAAAAACATAGAGTGGCCAAAGAAAAGCCTCTTCAATAAATGGTGCTTGGACAACTGGAAAGCCACCTGCAAAATAATGAACTAGACTGTTGTATATTACACACAAAAATTAACTCAAAATGGATTAAGGACCTGAATATAAGATCCAAAACAATAAAATGCATAGAAGAAAATATAGGAATGAAACTCTAGGACCTTGGACTTAGAGAGGATTTTATGAATTTGACCTCAAAGGCAAGGGAAGTAAAAGCAAAATAAATGAATGGAAGTACGTCAAACTAAAAAGCTTCTCCTCAGCAAAAGAAATTGTCAATAAGGTAAAGAGACAACCATCCAAATATGTTTGCAAGCAATGCTTCGATAAGGGCTTAATATCTGAAATATACAAAGAACTCATACAACTCAATAATGACCAAAAACAAATGATCCAATCAAAAAATGGGCAGAGATCTGAACAGACAGTTCTTCATAGAGAAATACAAATGGCCAATAAAATACTTGAAAAGCTACTCAACATTGCTAGCTATTAGGGAAATGCAAATCAAAACCACAATGAAATACCATGTCACATCTATTAAAATAGCTATAATCAACAGGACAAGTAATAACAAATGTTGGAGAGGATGCGAAGAAAAAGGAATCCTCACACACTGCTGATGGGACTGCAAATTGGTACAGCCACTATGGAAAACCATATGGTGGCTCCTCAAAAAACTAAGAATTGATCTACCATATGATCCAGCAATCCCTCTACTGGGTATTTACCCAAAGATTTGAAAACCCATATCAGAAAAAATATTTGGACACCCATGTTCATAGCAGCATTATTCACATTGATCAGGACATGGAAGCAACCAAAGTGTCCTACAATAGATAATTGGCTAAAGAAACTGTGGTACATATATAAAATGGAATATTACTCAACCATAGAAAGAGATGGAATACTGCCATTTGATACAACATGGATGGACTTTGAGATAATCATGCTAAGCAAAATAAGCCAGACTGAAAAAGTAGAAAATCACATGATATCACTTATATGTGTGAATAAAATTAAAAGTAGCAAATAACAGGACAAACAAACAGGACTCATGGACATGGACTATAGTCTACTTTTTATCAGAGGGTAGGGGGAGGGGGGAGGGGAGAGGTAGTTGATGTAAAGGGTGTCAAATATGTAAAGACAGAAAGAAATCTATGAGAGGTGACCACACAGTATAAAATATATATATATATAATATATATATATATATATAATAACTTTAAAAATGTACAGCTGAAACTTTTTGGATGTCGTTAACCAATGTCACTATGAAAAAAGTAAATTAATTTAAAAAATATGACCACATTGGGCTTACTTGTAAAAAAAAATTCGTGCAATGAAGGCTTTTTATGAGAGATTAAGAAGTATCTTTATAATAACAGATACATATATGTGGACTAATAATCACAACATAATTTCATGATTGTTGTTTTTCACCTCTCATAGAAATATAATGCCTATATGTAAAAGTTGCATAGAGCCTTACATGTTACTTATGCTGAATTAAGTGCAGTGCTGGAGCCAGATTTTACTGGCTAGCTAGAAACAGAATATAAAAATTTTAGTTTTTCAAACTAGTTGTTAAATATAGCCATTATTATAAATCAATTATATAAATTATAATTTAAAATATATAACTTGTTACTAATTGGGAGATATATGTTGACAATGTCTCATCAAAGAGAAAGAATATTACAAAAATACTTTTTTAAAAGAAAAAGCAAATGAAATTCTGGAAATGAAAAAATACAATAATCAAATTGAAAAATTCACTACAGGAACAGCAGTGCATTTGATCGGGCAAAAGAAACAGTAAATTTGAAGATAGATGAATGAGAATCAAAAAGGAAAGACAAGGATAAAGAAAAAGGAATAGAACATGAAAAATTATGGAAAAACATTGAGTTGTGTAATATGCATAATTAGAATAACAGAAAACTTTAGAGAATAAAAGAGCCTAAAATTAATCAAAGATATAATATCTTAAAAACTTTTAAGTTGTGATGAAAATAATATACACATCCAAGAATTACGAGAAATTGTATGGAGAATAAACAAAGGGATCTCAAACCCAGATAAATTATAATAAAATGCTGAAAGGAGAAACAAAGAAATCTTGAAAGCAGTAAGAGGAAAAGTACTCATCACATACAAGGCAACCCTAATATACTTATTAAGAAACAATGGAAGCCCTACAATAGTAAAATTAAACATTCAAATTTCTACAAGAAGAAAAGTCAATCAACAGTCATATATCCATCAAGATAAACTTTGAGATGAAGGTAAGGAAATCCTGAATAAAAATATGGCACAATAAGAAAACTCTAAGGGTTATTTACTCCCCCAGAATGTCAGAATTTACTTAATTGGAACATGGATGATAGCTAAAGGCCCTTTTCTTTTACCTGTCATTTATCTTTTAATTTATTTTATTTTGTATAAACGATATAAAAGCCTCCACACTTAACCATTTTTCCATCTTCTTTCTATGAATCCCTATGCCAAATAAAACTGTTAACATCAAATAAACTGGTATGTATTTTCTCCTGTTAATCTGTCTTTTGTAAGTTTATTTTGCAGATCTATCTGGAGAACCTAAAGAGGATAGAGAAAAAAATTTTCTTCATATATAACCAGTGAATTGTGTTTGTCTATGTGGACTTTTGGGGATACCTGAAGGATCGAGCAAAAGACTGGACTTTATTTTGCCCAAATCAAAATTCTTTCAGAGCCATTAAAAATAATACTAATAATAACATCTGCTGAGATACACAAAGGACATGTCAATACCTAGGTGGAAAAAGCTGAATAGTGACATATTTTAGAGAATAGAATTTTGAATAACTTTTTATATAACAAGGAATCTAAAAGTCCATTTATATATATGCCCAGCATAGAATGTATATTCTGAAAAGAGCTAAAAAGGCCTCCAGGGAGAGATGAAGGCTAGGACAGAGTTAATGTGCTGGATAATCATTGAAGGAATGACCGAAGAAAGAGCCAATCTCAAAGAGTATTTTCTCTTTCGTGGTTTCCAAAATTTAATGATATCTCCATTAAACCTCCAGATGACAACAAGCTTAAGGATCAGAGACTTCAGAGATAAAATACAACAACAAAAAAATAACATCTTTAAGAATAATGCAGAAAAGTCACTAAAACAAACAACTACAGTCCACAAATATTAATAACAGTAAACCTTGGTAAAGGGGAAGATAAAATTTTAATCGCTGCTCCATTATTATATTTAAAATTTCCAGTTTTCAGTAAATGTCTTATAAAGCATACAAAAATAATAATGTATGGCTTATTCACAGGAATAAAAATAGTAAATAACAGAAACTGCATCAAGAAAGCACAGATATTAAAATCATTTTAAAAAAGACTTTAATTATCTGAAAAAAAATGATCAAATGGTCAAAGAAAACCATGGAGAAGATATAAGGAAATCAGGAGATTAATGTCTCACCAAATAAAGAATGTCAGTAAAGAGCTAGAAATTATGAAATGAATCAAATGGAAATTATTGAAATGAAAACTAAAATAACAGAAAAAAATCTCAGTAGAATGGTCAACAGCAGATTCAAATAAGCAAAAAAAAAAAAAAAAAAGAATCAGTGAAGTCAAAGATCAAGATCATCTGGTTTGGAAACAAAACAATAATAGAAGGACAAAAAGTGAACAGAGCTATGATGGACTGAGTTATGCTAACATTCCAAATTCATATGTTGAAGCTTTAAATTCTAGTAACTCAGAATGTGACTATATTTGGAGATAGAAACTTTAGAGAAATGTCTAAGTAAAAATGATACAATTATGGTGGGCCCTAATCCAATCTTACTGGAACCTTTGTTAAAATAAAATTTGAACACAGACAGAGACACTTGGCCTGTGCGCACATAGAGAAAAGACCGTAGGAGGACACACTAAGGCAGTCACCTATAAGACAAGGAGAGAATCCTCAAAAGAAATCAAACCTACCAACGCCTTGATCTTTGGATACTAGACTTCAGAACTGTGAAAAAATAAACTTTGATTGTTTAAATCACTTGGTCTGTGGTATTTTCTGATGGCAACTAAGCAAATTAACACATATTGTAGTTCTCAGAAGTGGAGTGCTGCTGTAACAAATATCTAAAAATATAGAGGTGGCTTTGTAACTGAGAAATGAAGAAAGGCTGAAAGATTTTTGAGGTGAATATTGGAAAAAGCCTAGATTGCCTTGAAGAGACTTTTGATAGAAATAAGGATGTTAAAGGTGCTTCTAGTGAAACTTCAGATAGAAATAAGGAATATGCTATTAGACATTGGAGGAATGATGATTCTTGTTATAGATAAAGTGCTTGATTGATTATGTTCTAGTGTTTTATGGAAGGAAGAACTTGTGAATAATAAAATTGGATATTTAGCTGAGGAGATTTCTAGGTAAAATGTTGGTGGTGTAACCTAGTTTCTCCTTACTGCTTATAGTAGAATGAGGGAAGAAGATAAACTAAAGAATAAATTGTTTGGCAAAAAGGAGCTGAACTTTAAGTGAAAAATTTTATACACTATTCATATTGCAAAAAATGAGAAAATGTGTTCTAGTAGAACTCCAAAGGTATGGCTGAATATCATTTAATAAAGAGATTATAGGTATGACTTATGAATCCGATCGATCATGTCAGTTAAAAGACTTCCAGCGTGAACTAAAAAAAGATGATGTTGAGAAAATAATGGAAGGCTTCAGGCTTCCAGGATTATATAAAAGGACAATAGAGCTATGTAGCTGCAAACATGAGTTATCCTTCAAGAAAAATGAAAATGTAAGTGGCCTCAAAGCTTATTCAGAGATCAGTAGGGCTGCCACTGCTACCACAGGCCAAGAGGGCACAGGTCCACGCAACAAGATTGTCTCCTCCTGAGTTTCATAAGGTGGGGTCATCTCAGTTCAGCAGACCAGACTGCCGCTGTCTAGGGCTTCAAGGACAACACTACCACTGAGACCCTTGAAAGCAAGTCTGCTTCCACTGGTCATGAGAGCATAGCTGTCAAACAGGGCCAAAGAGCTGACATTGTCCTGTTTTAAGGGAAAAGTACTGCTGCTCAGTGTGCATGGAAAATGGAAACACCACCTTGTGGGATTAAAGGATAAAGCATAGAGCCAAAGAAGATTATTTTTTAGTGTCAAAACTAATGGAAATTGTCCTGTTAGCTTGTGGATTTCTTTGGGACCTACCTGTGATTACTTTTTTCTTTCTAATTTCTTAAATGTTGGGAGTTCTGGGATAAAAGTAAATGTATTTTGCAAATAAGAAAGATATAAACTTTGGAGAAACATAGGGCAGAGTTTTATGGGCTAAATTGTGTTCCCTGAAAATTCATATCTTTTTAGCTCTAACTACCAGTACTTCCTAATTTGACCGTATTTGGTATAAATTATTTAAAGATGTGATTAAGTTAAAATGATCCCCTTAGAGTGGGCCCTGGCCCAATTTGACTGGTATATAAGAATAGAAAATTTGGACACAGGATAAGACACCAGGGGTACACACATACACATGAAAATCCATGTGAGGGCACAGTGAGAAAGTGTCCATCTGTAAGCCAGGGAGAAAGACTTCAAAAGAAATGAAAACTGTCAACATTTTTATCTTTGACTTCTAGACTCTCAAACCATTAAAAAAAAAAATACATTTCTGTTGTTTAAGCCACCCAGTCTGTGGTATTATGGTACGGTAGTCCTAGCAAACTAATACATGAACCTAAAATATATGAAAATCAACATTAAGAGTATAAACCTATGCATGATGAGAGTCTCGGAGAAGAAAGAGAGCAGAAAAAATAATATTTGTAGAAATAATGGCTGAAAGTTTTTAAAATGTTTTGAAAGCTACGAATTTAACATCTGTGGTTCAAAAGGGGATTCTACAGAAAGTTACCTCACAGGATGATCTGATCATAAATTTATAACTGGGAAGGTCATGGTGGGTAGTCACACCAAGGCATATAACCTCTTTAGTATATGCCTTAAACTAGCCCTACCCATTGTTTCTGTGCATCTAGGTTAACACACTTTTGAATGTCTTTTTTTAGACACTTCGGAAACAAAACAACTGTAAAGAAAGCATATAATCTTGTTAACCATTTTACAATCCAATCTCTGCCTTGCCTTCTTTCACCTTCATGCAATCTTCTTTATGTTCCTTCCTTAATTTCCTTATGTATAACAGAAGCTGAACACTGCCATTATACAAAGCAGGTTTTTTTTTTGTTTGTTTGTCTGTCTGTTTTTGTATGTTGAGATCTTGCTTCTAGACATATACTGTTTGGCTCAAATAAATTTTTATTAAAAATTATCTACAGGTTTTGATTTTCTTATGTCAACACATCCAAGAAGCTCACTGAAAAATAAGGATAATCACAAAAAGATACAGAATGATACATGTTACAATTAAACTATTGAAAACCATTAACAAAAAGAAAATCTTGATAATAACAATAAGCAACTCATCAAATAAAAAATATACTCAATAAGATAACACCAGGTTTCTCAACAGAATTTATAAAACCTGAAGGCAGTGGGACAACATATTTGAAATACTGGAAAAAACAAAACAAAACAAAACAAAGCAAAAACAAAGGTCAACCAATATTTCTATGTCAGGAAAAATTGTCTTTTATAAATGAATAAAAAATCAAGACATTTATAACTAAACAAAAACTTAGAGAATGTATCACTATTATACCTGTCTCGCAATAAAGGTTAAAATGAATCCTTTAGGCAGAAATGAGAGGACACTAGACAGTAACATGAAGCCATACAAATGCATAAAGTACTTCAATAAATAGTACCATATAGTAAGATATAAAAGCTATAATTATTAATTTTTTGTTTATAGCTAATCTTATTGTTCTACATAAAATAAAATCCTATAAAATAATTATAAATATTTGTTAATGGCACACAAAGTGTGTATATAATTACATATATTATATATATATACATATATGCAATTTATAACAGTGACAACATGAAGTATGAGATTGAATAAGAAGAGACTTGTTTCAATGCTATTGGACTTAATTGATATTAATTCAAACTACATCACCATAAGTTTAAGATAGTAATTATAGCACCCAGAATAACACTAAGAAATTAACTTAAAAGTGTACAGAAAAGAAAGCAAAAAGGAAAATAAAATGATGTACTACTTGAATTCAAAACATAACAGTCATGAAGTGAGAGGGGAAATAATATGACTTAAAGAAAACACATCAAAAATGGCAAAATAAGTCTATCCTTATTGATAATCACCACAAATGCAATCGTATTAAATTTTCTTTTAAAAGGCAGATATTGGCCAAATATATTTTAAATAATACAACTAAATGTTGTCTAATAGAGACCCATTTTAGAACCAAAAAAAATAATAAGTTGAAAGATACAGTATAAAAAAATTATACATTGGATGTCTATAGTAGAAAAAATAGATTTGGGGTCAAAAATTGTTAAAAGAGACAAATGGTGACATTACATATTTATGAATGTGTCAATTCATAAAGATATAACAATTAAAAATTCTATGTATATGAAAAAGTCCCTAAATATGTGGAGCAAAAATAAAAAAAAAAGAAATAGACAGTTCTACAATAATAGATATAGACTTCAATACTCTACTTTCGTTAATAAATAAAATAGCTAGAGTTGATCAATAAAGAAATAGAAGAATTGAAGGATACTACAAAGCAGGAATTCCCAACTCCTTGGCCACAAACTGATACCTATGGCCTGTTAGGAACCAGCCGCACAGCAGGAAGTGAGTGGCATGTGAGAGAGCAAAATTTCATCTGTATTTGCAGCTGCTAACATCACCACTTCAGCTCCACCTCCGATCATCAGGCATTAGATTCTCATAGGATCACCAGTCTCTGGTGCCAAAAAGGTTGAGGATACTGTGTATAAACATTTAGACCTAAAAGACATATACAGAATATTCCACCCCAAATTAGCAGAATTCACATTCTTCTCAAATGCACAGGAATGATTTCTAGTATAGACCATATTTAAGGAAACAAAACTAGTTTAAATAATTTGAAAAGACTGAAATTATCCAAAGGATCTTCTCAGACTACTATGTTATGAGACTAGAAAGAAATAATCAAAAGGAAACAGAAAAAATCACAAATATGTCAAAATTAAACAACATATACTCAATCAATGGTCAAAATAAAAAAGCACAAGGAAAATAAGAATATTCTTTGAGACAAATGAAAATGAAAACACAACAAACAAAAACTGTTGGATGCAAACAACTCTGTGCAGAGGAAAATTTATAGCTGCAAAAGCATACAAAAAAAAGAAGAAAGATCTCAAATCGATAACCTATCTTTATACCTAAAATACTAGAAAAAAAAAAAACTAAACCAAAACCTATCAGAAGGAAGGGAATAATAATGGTAGGAATGAATACTGCTCTATAATGTGTCCATTCAATGGACACAGGCACTGTAAGTGAGGTCTCAGACAGAAAAAAAAAAAAAAGATTTTATGAAAAACTAGAGGAAAGATGTTATAAAGCAATAGGGAACTTGGTCAAATTGTGTTCTATTTGTGGTAAGGAAAGTAGGCCTTTAAGTGATGTACCTAGATATTTAGCTGAGGAGATGTATGAGTAAAGTGCTGATGCCATGGCCAAATATCTATTTGTTGCTTATAGTAAAATGCAAGAGGAGAGAGATATATTTAAAGAAGGAACTGTTAAACAAAACAAAATCTGCACTTTGTGATTTGAAAAATTCAAACTAGCCAAATAGTTTGCTATGGAAACAGAGCAAGTGATACGGCTAAACAACCTTATTAAAGAGATTATGTGTTAATTCTTCCTATCCATGAGCACAGTATAGTCTTCCATTTGTATCTTCAATTTCTTTCTTCAATGTCTTGTAGTTTATCGAGTACAGGTCTTTTACCTCTTTGATTAAACTTATTCTAAGGTATTATATTATTTTTGATACAATTGTAAATGGGACTGTATTCTTAGTTTCTTTTTCTGACATTTTATTATTGGTATATAAAAATGAAAAGTAATTTCTGAGTATTAATTTTGTATCCTGCTGCATTAATAAATTCTTTTATTAGTTCTAAATAGTTCTTTTGGTATAATCTTTAGGATATGTCTCCTTGGGCTAGGGTGACAACAGGAAAAATAAGAAGTTTTTGCACAGCAAAGGAAATCATCAACAAAATGAAAAGGCAACCTACCGAATGCAAGAAGATATTCGCCAATGGTACATCTGATAAGGGGTTAATATCCACAATACATAAGAAACTCATACCACTTAACACCAAAAAAAAGAAATCCACAAATAATCTTTAAAAAATAGTCAGAGGACCTGAATAGATATTTCTCCAAAAAGGGCATATAAATGGCCAATAGATATGTGAAAAGATGCTCAGCATCATGAATCATCAAGAAAATGCAAATTAAAACTGCAATGATTACCTCACACTTGCCAGAATGGCTAGCATCAATAAATTTACAAACAAGTGCTGGTGAGAATATGGAGCATGGGGAACCCTCAGTGCTCTTTTGGTGGGATTGCAAATCAGTGGAACCACTATGAAAAAGAGTATGGAAAATCCTCAAAAGATTAAAAATAAAACTACCTTATGGCTCAGCAATCTCACTTCTGGGTATTTGTCCAAGGAAATCCAAAATGCTAATTCTGAAAGATAAATGCATCTCTATGTTCATTGCAATGTTATTTACAATAATCAAGACATGGAAGCAACCTAAGTGTTTACTGATAGACAAATGGATAAAGAAAAGTGGTACATGTATATAATAAAATATTATTCAGACACAAAAAATAAAATGTTGCCATTTTAGAAAACATGAATGGACCTAGAGGGCATTATGCCAATTAAAATAAATCAGACAGAAAGAGACAAATATCATAATTAGACTTATATGTGGAATCTAAAAGACAGAACAAACAAATAAAACAGATACACACTCATAGATTACAGAGAACAATTTGATGGTTGCCAGATGGAAGGGGGTTAAAGACGGGTTAAAAAAATGAAAGGGATTAAGAAATACAAATTGTCGACTAGAAAAATAGTTATTGGAAATGTAAAGTTCTCCATAAGAAATATAGTCAATAATATTGTAATAACTGTATTTGGTGTCAGATGGATACTAGATTTATCAGGGTGATCACTTTGTAGGGTATATAAAAACCTAATTACTATGTTGTAAAACAGAAACTAACATAATATTGTATGTCAACTGTAATTAAAAAAATAAATTATTTTTAAAAAGGAAAGAAGTCAAAAAAGAGAGATTATATGTGACTCATGGATCAAATCAACCTTCTTAGTAGAAGGTAGAATAGAAATGTGTTTATCCAGGAAATATCTTATTTCTATGATATCCTAAATCTTTCTGAATTGTACAAAAGGCCAACACATAAATTTTGACAATTTTATATGAGCAGAAAGACTATTCACCTGGATTGAAAAGGAGAGAGATAGAAGAAAATGAAGGAAGAATAACCTTGTGGGCTGAGATATTGATGAAGTTAGCAAGGATGCCATTGTCATTATAGGCCTAGGGAGCACAGATTAAAAGGGTAAAGCTATCACCCCTGTGGGTTCAGAGGACAAGTCTACCACTCACTTGGCCTATATGACAGTAAATGCTGTTACTCATCTCAGCCAAAAAGAACTTTGCTGAAGCCTTAAAATCTAATGAGATTTGCTCTGCTATATTTTAGTCTTGCTTGAAACCTCTGAAATCTTTATTATAATTTATTCCTTTTAAAATGAGAATGTTTAAAAATTAGAAATGAAAGAGAAGTTACAACCGATACTGCTGAAATAAAAATGATCATATAAGAATATTATCAAAGATTATATGTCACCAAATTCAATAACCTAGAAGAAATGAACAAGTTCTTAGAAATATACAACCTTTTTAGACTGAATCATGAAGAACTAGAAAATCTAAATAGAACAATCGACAGTAAGAAAATTGAAACAATCATCGAAAACATCCCAAAAAAGTGAGTCTAAGGTCATGTCACCCTGAACAAACCCAATCTCGTCTGATATGGGAAGTTAACCAGGGTCAGTTAGTACTTAGATGGAAGACCACCTAGGAAGACCAGGTGCTGTAGGTGTAAAAAATAAAAATTAAGAGATTGTAGTCCTTGCAGTCTGTGAGGTCAATCAAGGGTTGCCCTTCCTAAAAAATAAAAATTGAAAAAAATAATTAAAACAAACAAACAAACAAATAATAAAAGCTCCCCAAAAGTAAAAGTTCAGGACCAAATGGCTTCACTAGCAAATTCAACCAAATATTAAAAGATGATTTAATACCTGTTCTTCCCAAATTTTTCTAAAAAATGGAAGAAGAGACAATACTTTCTAATTCATTTTATGAGACAAACATTACCCTGATACCAAAACCTGGTAAGGATACTGCGCTCTTGTACACACACACACACACACACACACACACACACACACACACACACACACTATAAACCAATATATCTGATGAACAAAGATACAACAATCCTAAATAAGATACTAATAAATCGAATGTAACAGTACATTAGATTATACAACACAACCAAGTGGGGTTCATTCCAAGGGCAAAAGAATGGTTCTACATATGCAAATCAATCAATGTGATACATCACACAAATTAAAGATGAAAATTATATGATTATATCAATAGATGCACAAAAAGCACTTGACAAGATATAGCATCCATTTATGATTAAAACACTTAATAAAATGGGTACAGAAGAAAATTACCTCATCATAATAAAGGCCATATATGACAAAACCTCAGCTAATGTCATACTTAATGGTGAAAAACTAAACACTGTTCCTCTAAGATCAAGAACAAGACAAGGTTGCTTGCTCTCATGACTCTTATTCAGTACAGTATTGGAAGTTCTAGCTAGAACAATCAGGCAAGAGAAAGAAACGAAGAGGAATAAAAAAGGGAATGAAAAAATAGGGAATGAAAAAGTTAAATTGTCACTTTTCACAGATGACATGATTCTCTATATAGAAAACCAAAAAAAAAAAAATAGAAATAATAAATAAATACAGTGAAGTTGTAGGATACAAAATCAATGTACATAAATCCATTGTATTCCTTTATACTAACAATAAAATTTTAGAAAAAAAAATTTAAAAAAAACATTTTTGCAATTGCATCAAAAAAAAAAATCTAGAATAAACCTAACAACACATGTGAAGGACCTATAGACTTAAAACTATACAACATTATTACTAGAAATTGAAGAACACACAAATAAATGGAAAGATATTTCATGTTCATGGATTTGAAGAGACAGCATAGTTAAAATGGCCAAATTATCTAAAGCAATATACAGATTTCATGTAGTTCCCCATCAAAATCCAAATGGCATTTTAAATAAATAGAACAAAAAATCATCAGATTTGTATGGAAGCACAAAAGATCCTGAACAGCCAAAACAATCCTGAGAAAAATGAACAAAGCCCGAGACATCACACTTCCTAACTTTAAATTATACTACAGAATGACAATAATTGAAACAGTATGATATTGGCATAAAATCAGACACATAGACAAATAGAACAGAATTGAGAGGCTGGAAATAAACCCCATACATATGGGCAAATAATTTTTGACCAAGGAGACAAAAACATACAATAGAGAAAGGAAATCCTCTTCAATAAATGGTGCTTAGAAAATTGGAAAGCCACATGCAAAAGAATAAACCTAGACTGCTATCTGTCACCATACACCAAAATTAACTCAAAACGTATCAAAGACATAATTATAAGACCAGAAACAATAAATTGCATAGAAGAAAGCATAGGAACTAAACTCATGGAACTTGGATTTAGAGAGGATTTTATGAATTTGACCTTAAAGGCAAAGAAAGTAAAAGCAAAAATAAATGCATGGAACTATTTTAATCTAAAAAGCTTCTACACAGCAAAATAAATGTTCAACAAAGAAAGAGTCAATCAACTGACTGGGATAAGACATTTGCAAACAATGCCTTCGATAAAGGCCTAATTTTCAAAATATACAGGGAAGTCATACAACTCAACAACAAAACAAACAATCCAATTAAAAAATGGGCAGAGGACCTGAACATTCACTTTTCCCGAGAAGACACACAAATGGCCAACAGACATGAAAAGATTTTCAACTTCATTAGCTATTAGGGAAATGCACATCAAAACAACAATGAGATACTACCTCCCACCTGTTTGAAAGGCTATCATTAACAGGATAAGTAATAACAAGTGTTGGAGAGGTTGTGGGGTAAAAGGAGCCCTCATATGCTTCTGGTAAGAATGTAAATTGGTACAGCCACTATGGATAACAGTACAGAGGTTCCTTAAAAAAAAATTAAGAATAGAATTATCATATGGCCCAGCAATTCCTCCTCTGGGTATCTACCCTCCAAAATTGAAAACATTTATCCATAAAGATATATGCACCCCAAGGTTCATTGCAGCACTATTCACGGTGGCCAAGACATGGAAACAACTGAATTGTACTTCAACAGATGATTGGATAAAGAAGATGTGGTACGTATTTACACCGGAATATTTCTCAGCCATAAGAACAGAGAAAATACTGCCATTTGTGATAACATGGATGGATCTTGAGATTACCATGCTAAGTGAAATAATTCAGACAGAAAAACTGTCTGAACCATATGATCTCACTCATATGTGGGATATAAAAATGAAAGCAACAAACGAACAAGACAAAGAGACTCATGGACATGGACAACAGTTTATTGGTTACCAGAGGGAACAGGGAGAGGTGGGAGGTAGATAAGAGTAAAGTGGGTCAAATATACAGTGTTGGAAAAAATTTGACTTTGGATAGTGAACACATAATCATACACACACACACACACACACACACACATATGTATATATACATGTATATATATGACCTATTATTAAATTGTACACTTGAAACCTATACAATTTTATTAACCAATGTCATCCCAATAAATTTAATTTAAAAAAATAAATAACTTTAAATTACCAAGTCTGTGGTGTTTTGTTAGGACAGTTTTAGCAAAATAATGTAATAATACATTTTATAAATAAACTTAAAATTAGAGATCACATAATCATGTCAATAGAGACAGGAAAATATTTGAAAAAAAAGCTTTCATTATAACAACACTAAAGCAACTACTAATACACAGTAACATTCTCAACTAAATAAAACTTATGTATAAAGAACTCATGGCTAATATATTTATTGTTAACAACTCGATTCTTTATCCCTAAGATCAGGAACAAGAAAAGGGTATCCACTTTTTCAATGTATATTCTACATTGTGCTACAAGTTCTATCCAGAGTAATTAGGCAAGAAAAAATAAATAATAGTATTCATATTGCAAAGGTAGAAGTTAAGCTATCTTTATAAATAAAATGTGAAATACCAATACAATGGATTACTTTCAGCCACAAAAATGCATTAAGTGTTGATATATGCTACAACATAGATGAATCTTAAAAACATAATAGTACGTAAAAGAAGTCAGTCACAAAAGGCCACATATTATGTTTCTGTTTATATTAAATATCAAAAAGAGGAAAATCTATTGAGGCAGGAAATAGAGTAGTGGTTTCTTAGTTGCTTAGGGTTGAAGGGGTCGGAGTTCAGTGTGGTGACAACTGAAGTATAAGAGTTTCTTTTAAAAATGATGAAATGTCCTAAAATTTACTGTGGCGATTGATGCACATATCTATGAATATTCTAAGCACCCTTGAATTGCACACTTTAAATAGGTAAATTACATAGTGTATGAATTCTATCTCGATGAGGCTAAAAAACATAATGGTATACACATTATTTTTCTACATGTACATATTATCAATGATATGACATCATTTGCACCTATTACATCTACATTGTTAATATACTACATATTGCTGTACTACTGCACATCTCTTCCCAGCTCTATGAACAGTATGCCATGTGTCAACCTTGAAATCATCCATAATTGTGTAATGAATAGAAACTGTCAAACACGAAAATTGGCAAACACTACCAATTAGGACTGGTATTTTTTTTTATCAACTCTCTAGATTTAAATGATAAATAATATTAAATTTAAAATGCTATTGTGTCTATAGCCATTGCATTGAGAATAAGCATCAAGAAGTATTCTTTAGGTGTTTGAAACTATTATTCATTTAAGAAACAAATTCAGTCAATGACATAGATAAATGGGTGAATATGTGCAATTTATCTTTTCTGTCTCACTCTAATCTTAATCATTAATGTAAGTGAAAATATTAACCAATATTTGTATAAGAACTATACTCATCCATTGTATATGAACTATAGTTAGGTTATAAATACAAGAAGATGGCAACAAAACGACAATACATAGTGTTTTAAACATTTACCAGAACACCACTGGCCTGTTTCCACATGTGGGATCAACATTGAGGATAATAGCAGGAATATATTTAAAAATGAGACGAGTGTGGATAGATGTCTTGGAAAAATTCAGATAAATGGTTAAATATAATTTGTGGCTCAGTAACAGAAGAGCTTAAAATGCTTGAAACAATGTGGGTTAAGATTTAAGCGTCTGTTTTATTTTATTCTTTTATGAGAGAAACTTCAAAGTAGGTCATTCTAATGGATATTCATTTTATATATTCATGTTGTATTTTGGAGAGCTTTTGAAATACAAGTAGTGACATAAGCAAAGAGTGCACGATATATTGCATACCTATAGCCTGTTAAAATATGAATTAAGAGGGGAAAAATATGAAACGAGGTTCGAAATGTTAGTCTCTGTTGTTTTTTTCAAAAAAATTCATTTTATCTGAATTTTATTTTGTTAGTATTTCTCCTTAAATCAATATTATCACTTAAAATCTAAAATAAGAGAAACATGAAAGATTATTTTAAAGATTCAAAGTTATCTAGAATGGACACCAAAATGGAGTTGCCCTTATTTATTTTAAAAATATTTTTTAAGTACCTAGATAACTGGAGCATATTTACTTTTTTAAAAATGTACAGAACAATAAATAATATGAGCTACATATAATTATGTATATTATTTGTAAATTATTTAATTTTGGTAAAGCTGGCCACTAAATTTCTTTGGGTTGCAGACCACTTTAAGGTTCTTATAAAAACTACAGCTATTTGACTGAAGAAAGAAAATATTATATAGTTCTATAAATGTACTTTCCCATGTAAACCCATCCTCTGAATTAAGCAAACACTGAGTTTCTATGCCATCTCTCTATTTATTGTGTCCATTTGTAATCCTCTATACTACTTCTCTTAAAGTGCTGACCTATACATGAAACACAAATTATTGGCCCTCCCCAGTTCCTGTGAATTTCCAGAGAGAAACTATATACTCAGATGACAAAACGGAGCAAATGCACTTGATTTATTACTGTAAGATTTCAGTGCATCCCTTAGTGATCCACCCCAGATCATATGGAAAAAATTACTTCTATCCAGGGTAGGAACAAGTCAAAGGGGGCCCAAAGTACTTTATGTAGTCTCGTTGGCCATGTTGTTCTTCAGATAATACTTGAATAATTACAGCTTCCAGCAATAACAGGAAAATTTGGCATAAATAAATTAATTAATGGACAAACAAATAGTACAGGTGTTGTTTTTCTAGTAGTAGTGTCCATAACCCTCTACTTCCCAACCCCACCCCCCCAAAAAAAAATCACAAAGAGAATACACCTAGTCAGGCTACATAAGGCCTTTGGAGGGATGGTAAGATGGGAGTTAACTGAAAATCATCTAACCTCAGGCAAGGGGTTAGTTGAGAGAGAGAGAGCGAGCGAGAGAGAGAAAGAGAGAGAGAGAGAGAAGAGAGAGAGAGAGAGAGAGAGAGAGAGAATATGAGGAAGAGTATCTATCACGTTATTTGTCCAGACACTCTGTAGGCAAAGAAAATCCTTATTGTTGATTCTAATCTGCCCTAAGGACAAGAGAGACTAGAAAAACTGGGTTGCAAGATGATTTTCATTAACCACAATACAAAATGAGACAGAATAGTAAAAAAAGAAAAAAAAAATAAGTGGAAGAGGGCATCCATCTAATAGTGTTTGAAAATGTGGGGGCAAGCTGAGAGGACTGAAATACATGCATATAAGCCTATACATATCAACCTAGGTTTGTGATTATGGTTATAAAATTGAACCTTCATTTTGCCATTTTCTTTTAAAATTGCTTATACCTGAATCATTCACCACATACTCTCTTTCAACTTTTGTTCCTGGAGTATTTAAAAAAATGCTCCCTGAGGCAATCTTTCTTCTTGATGTTCCACTAATCACTCAAATTTACTGGTTAATATAATACTCTGATAATCCAGACATATTCTTTTCACATCATAGTGAATATAAATACTTGTTTACTGTGCATTGATTCATTCAAAAACAGTCCTTTTCTAAAGAATGTAATCAAGTTGAAAGAATTAATGTGGCAAATACTATTACCAGGACACAAATTATACAGACATTTTTTACCCATTGGACTTATTCTCCAATGCTACGAGAATATTCTTTTACTTTCTAAAACTCTTTGATATAGGTTTCCTGGTGCTTAGATGAAGCATAGTACACATATCATGGCACACACCTTTCTCATACTCATATTCATCCCCTCTTTGAGCCTTTAAACTGATTAATTGAGATTCATAGTTCAGGGTCCCAGACAATGCCTTTAAATCATCCTGTTACTGTTCTTTTTTTGAGTCTCTTCTGAATCACATGCAAATAAATCCCAATTGATCCACATGACAGATAGGGATGCATGACTAATTAGCAGTTTATCAATTCTCTGAGACTTTTATTATACAAATATTTTAGATGACTTTTCAACTTTGTCCTAGTATTCTCTAAACCTCTAGAGACTATCTATAATAAACTGGGATCAAAAATCTCTTCTAC
Organism: Eonycteris spelaea; assembly: GCA_003508835.1. Taxonomy (NCBI): domain Eukaryota; kingdom Metazoa; phylum Chordata; class Mammalia; order Chiroptera; family Pteropodidae; genus Eonycteris; species Eonycteris spelaea. The sequence goes on along the minus strand of PUFA01000506.1, from coordinate 61,081 downwards.
ATACAATCATATTAAATTATACTTCAATTTATTTTTGATTCTCAAGTGACTCACCATTTGTCCACTAGTTGTTTTATTCAGTCATATCAAATTTTAGAGGGGAGCTTGTCTCTGTACTACAAAGTGTCTCTGTAGATGCACTGGAAACAAAATACTGCTGGAAAAAAAAATGTATAACAAGTTAATCAAGTGTAGTTCATTTACATAAGTATTACGTTGAGATTCTATGTTTTCCTAGCAATGACACACACTTTAGGTGTACAGAAATATAATAGAGTCATTGTTCTCTGGAACTTAATATCTATATATGTTGGTTATCACAATAAAACCACCAAGTAGACCATTGCCTTTCTCAATGACCTGTCCTTTGCAAAGGAGTTATTAATACTTTTATTTAAACTTTAAATATTTGATTCATATAGGTGTTAAATTTTGAGATTTCTGAACTTCCAAAATGATTTACCCTTTTTGTTGCTCAATTTTATAACTATATTTTTATATTTAATGGACTTTATTTTTAGAACAGTTTTAAGTTTATAATTATGTAGAAAGTACAGAGTTCAAGTTCCCCAATCCTAGTTCCTTCTGTTAACATTTTACATTAATGTGGTATTTTTGTTTCAATTGATGAACCAAGATTTATACATTATTAACTAGAGTCTATAGATTAGGGTTTACTTTACTTTTTGTGTTAAACAGTCCTGTTGAAATTGGCAAATGCATATCATCATGTATCCACTATTACAGTATCATACAGAACAGCTTCACTATCTTTAATATCCCTTATGCTCCACCTATTCAACCCCTTCTTCTCTCTCACCCCTCAATCCCTGGCAAACTATTGATCTTTTTTACTATTTCCATCATCTGTCTCATTAAAAGATATCTGATTGCTTCAAATTTTTGAACAATTATGAAAAAAAGGTGCTCTAAGTATGTATGTGGGTCTTGTATGCATACAATTTTCAAACTCATTTGGGTAAATATCTGAGAGTATGATTAATCATACTGTGAGTTTACATTTAGCTTTGTAAGAAATTGTCAAAATATATCCCAAAGTGCTTTGTACCATTTTGTACTCCCACCAGCAATAAATGAGAGTTCCATTGGTCCCTATCCTCATCAGCATTTGGTGTTGCTAGTGTTTTCGATTTTAGCTATTCTAATAGCTGTACTGTGGTCTCTCTCTTGATGTTTTCTACGAATTTACCTATTCAGATATCTTATATAAATGGAATCTTGCAATATTAATTCTTCTGTGTCTGACTTATTTCTCTTAGCATAATGTTTTCAAAGTTCATTTGTATGGTAGCATGTATCAGAATTTCATTATTTTTTAAGATTGAATAATATTTCATTGCACATATATACCACATTTTATTTTAGCCATTCATATGTTCATGTACATCTGCCCCCCCCACACACATTATTTTGGCTATTGTGAATAATGTTGCTATGACCACTGGCATACAAATATCTGTTTGCCTCCATATTTTCAATTATTTTAGGCACATACGTAGGAGCAGAATTGCTAAATCACAGTGTAATTCATATTTATCTTTTAAAGGAACTTCTACAATTTTTTTCACAGTGATTGTATCATTGTACATTAGACCAACAATCTACAGTGTTCCAATTTTCACAACATTACCAACACTTATTTATTCTTTTTTTGATACTAGTCATTTGAAATGACGTGGATTGGTTTTCATTGTGGTTTTCATTTGCATTTCTTAATGAATAGTGATATTAAGTAGCTTTTAATACACTTATTGGCAATTTGTATATATTTGAAAAAAGTCAATTCAAGGATTTTGCACATTTTGGAATTGAGTTGTTTAACTTTAGTTGACAAGTTGTAAGAGTTTTTTTCTATATTCTGAATATTTATCTTTTAACAGATAAATGATTTTCAAATATTTTTCCCATTCAATGGGTTTCTTTTCATTGTGTTAATAATGTTTTTGGTGCACAAAGTGTTTAATTTTACAAAGTTTATTTTATTTTTTTGGTTTCCTATGTTTTTGGTGTCATATAAAAAAATTGGCAAATCTAATGTTATAAAACTTTTCCTATGTTGCTTCTAAGAGTTTTATATTTCAATTTCTTAAAATTTAGGTGTATGAATCATTTTATGGTGAAAGGTAAAGGTCCAATTTCCATCTTTTGCATGTAAATATTCAGTTTTCCTAACACCATTTTTTGAAAAGACTGATTTTTCTTCCATTGAAAGGTACACTTGTCAAAAATAAACTGACTTTGAATGCAAGGGTTTATTTCCAGGCTCTGTATTTTGTTTCATTGGTCTATATGTTACTCTTACAGTAGTAACATAGTTTTAAATACTGTTGCTTTGTAGTAAATTTTGAAATAAGAAAGTGTGAGACTTCTATTTTTTGTTTTTCTTTTTCAAGATTGTTTTTGGTTTATTCTGGGTGTCTTAAGATTCTATGTGTATTTTTAAAATGAGTTTTTTATACTTCTGCAAAAAAAAAAAAAAATGCCAAAATGCCATTGGGATTTTGATAGAGAATTCATTGAATATGTAGATAGTTTTCACAATACTAAGTCCCTAATCTAACAACATGGGATGTCTTTCTATGTATATATGTCTTCTTTAATTTCTTTTAGCAAACATTTTTAGTTTTCTGGTGTATGAATCCTCCACACCTTTGATTAAATTTATTTCTAAATTTTGTTTTAAATTCTATTGTAAATGGTATTGTTTTCTTAATTAACTTTTCTGATTGTTAATTGCTAATACAAAAATATAACTTACTTTGTGTTTTTATTTTGTATTTGATGAATTTCTTTATTGGCTCTAATAGTTTGCATGTGTGTGTGCGTGTGTGCGCGCGCATGCGCGCACGTGCTAGACTTTTGTTGAGGATTTCTACATCAATTTTCATAATAGATATTAGTTATAGTTTTCTTTTATTGTAGAGTCTTTGGCTTTGGTGTCAGGATAATGCAGAACTCACAGAATGAGTAAGGGAGTATTCCCACCTCTTTTAATTTTTTCCAGGAGATTGAGAATGATATGTATTCATTTTTTAAACATATATTATTAGAATTGGACAGGAAAGCGCTCTAATCTAGTTTTTTGTTGTTATTGTTGTTATTGTTGTTGTTGAGAAAATTTTAATATCTATTCGATTTTGCTTCTAGTTAAACATTTATTCAGATTTTCTATTTTTTCATGAATTAGTTTTGGTAGGTTGTGAATAAAAATGTATATTTTTGAAATTTCACTTAAAGAGATAAAGGGTATAGAGTTATCCACAAAAGAGGACCTGAAGTGATATAAGAATAGCTAATTAGCAACTTGTTAAATAGAATCATTAATGGTAGTTAATAAAATAGAAGTGACTATGGATCCATATTTTGGAATGGCATATACACATATTAGTCCAATGTGTGCAAACTTGCCAAATACAAATATAGGGCTTTTTGAACATAATAGTTATCTATATAGCTCTGAATTATTGCACATCCTTAAGTAATGGGAATTGTATTCTTCATATTTTATTCTACTGCCTAATTATTACACAAACAGTAATCATTACTGTTTCCAAGTCTGTGGCTTGGAAACTAAACCCTCATTTTCATAAAGCTGTTTAAAACTTCAACTAAAAATATTTTGGATTAAAACAACCAGAACAATCACAATACTATTCAAACTTTAAGCTTCCAGTTTACTCTTTCTGCTAAAAGCTATCTCCTTGTAAGAAAATATTTGTATCCTCCCTGGCTAATTCTGCTAATGTAATTTTAGTAAATGAGAAGAAAAGAAAAATAAAAATGTTTTAGAAACATTACAGTATTGAATTCCACCTAAAACCATGCAATATTAGCTAAATTTTGAGTTGATATATAACTCCATCTTGTAAAAGCTTTAGATTTGGAAATAAAAATATGGTTCTCAATGCTCAATCTACCAATTGTGCTACATATTCAGACAGTTCCATGCATGGAACATGGGATATTAAATGCCACAAATTGTTGTGCTACAGTTTGCTTTCAAATCAGCAGAACACAATCGTTTTGTTCAGAAAATTTAAGCACAAATTTTTATTTTTTCTCAAATATGTAGAGAATTTAGAACTATATATGAGAGGAATAGTACTGGGTGGAATCCTTCTCATAAATGTTTTTTTTCAAGCAAAGATTATTGAATGTGGTAATTAGGTGCAGGCTTCTATAAGAGTTACATTTTATCTACAGACATTTCACATAGATTTATACTATTCTTTTCTGTGAACGCATCAAAAAAACAAAATTAAGTATTAAAACCATTGTCAATTATTTGTACCTACCTAAATGCTAGAAAATGCTCTCAATTCTTTGCAATTAGTTTTTTATGTTACACTGGACTAATATAAAAATACAAATATTAAATTGAGATCACTATGTAACCACAATCCAAGTTTTAATGATTGTCAAATTTTTGTTAATCTTATTTATCTAGACATATTAAACCAATTCCCTCTCCTAACTATATTGCAGTAATCCACATATCGTATTATTTTTCTTTTGTAAATATTTTAGTATCTATCTGTAATAATAACTCATTTGTTAAAAAATCTAAAATTACCAATATTATAACTAAAATAATTAATTATAATTTCTAAATATTATTGAATAGCTAGCCCATGCTCAAGATTTCTAATGTCTCAATAAGTATCTAAATAATTTAAGTTGATTTAATTGAATTAGGATACAATAGTGTACACATATTTTAATTAGTTAATATTCTCTCTCATAAGTATCCTTTACCTATAAGTTCCCTGTTAAACTTTCTCTCCTCAATATGCAATTACTGGTAAAGAAATTGGGTTACTTTTTCTGTACTTTCCCATGAAATATTTTAATGATGCATCTGTGGTTTCATTGATCCAATAACTTTGTCTTCTATAGTTATTTAAGATTTGACAAATTGTATTTATAGGCTTAATCAAATAGTCATATTACCTTTTTTTACAAGAATTACTTCAATCAGGAAGCACATAATGTCTCATTTTTTTTTGTATACTTGCAATTGTTGAGAATCAATATTTAGGTACACGAACTCATTAAAGGTTGCAAAATGTTTCACACTGTAATTAAAATGTTTCTTCTCTCAATTTATTACCTAGATTTTAATATAATAAATGTTCCCCAACTACTATGTCTTTATACAATTTTTTAGAAAACATGATATATGCTTTGGTTATTTCTTTTTATTTTCCAATATTAAAAATACTGATGTGTTTAGTAGTATGTTTTGATGTTGTATAATTAGATTATTAATATCAATATTAATTTATTATCTTAAACATATATTAATTTTAATATCAAGGCCAACATCAGAAATTTTAAATTTTAAATTTTAAAATTAAATTATTATGATTATATATGTATATATATATATATATATATGTATATTATATATGTATGTATATTTGTATGTGTGTATATATATATATATATATATATATATATAACATACATAGAGAGAGACAGACAGACAGACAGACAAACAGACAGAGAGAGTCTCTTATTGGTCCTATTTCTCTGGAGAACCCTGACAATACAACAATATATATGACATTCTGGAAAGGACAAAACTACAGTTATGGTAAGAAGATTAGTGGTTTCAAAGGGTGAGGGAAAGGCTTATAAGATTGCATAGGTGAAACATATGGGGTAGTTTTTATTTTTAGGGTGGAGAAACTCTTCTGCATATTATAATATGGATACATTACACCATGCATTCACAAACCCATAGAACTTTGTTGAACAAAGAGTAAACCTTAATGTATAAAAATTAAAATAAAATAATTTGTCAGGAGATTCTAAGATGGAATGCATAAATATAACAATGCAATCTATGTTATAATATTGAAACAATCTCATTGAAGCTTCTAGAAATAAAAGATGATCTAAATAACCTTGGAAGGCAATGGATTTTGTAAAATAAAAGACAAAAGAAGCTAAACAAAAGCACTGTAAGTTTAGTTGCTAATGTTGTTATCCACTGGATATATTTCCCATTCATTCTAATACCATTATACATGTGTACTGGTATTAAATTAAGTGGATGGTGGATGGTGGTAATCTGGTATCCCACTATTAGAGTAGAAGTACATAACAGCAAGAAGAGGAGGCTAAAATGATGATTGTGGTAATAGACTAATGTTAGAGGCATCATTATGAACTCAGTGGTAGCTTTATATAGGGTACATATGATTACATTGAAAAATATTTATAAAAAATGATATATACATGAATTAGTATACACACATGTAATTAATTTCTTATTTGTCAGCTGAGAGGGTTTAAAATAAATTACACTCTAGTAGCAACAAGCACACCTAGTTCTCAGATCATATTTTATATACCCTATTTTCCACTAAAATGTGCCAGGGATCCTTGGAAAAATCACTGACAAAAATACTGAAACAGTTTAACATAATAGTATGAGCTTGTAGTTTATTGTAGTGCCAGGGGAAAAAAAGCAGTGTTAAAAAAATAATAACCCAGAATAATGATAGTATAACCATTTGACACAGGCACTGATTGAGAGTTCTAAATGCCCAAAGCTGAGATAATTTAAAGCAACAAAACAAAGTAGTATTAGATACACCATGAAGTATAAAATAAACATACACGAGTTATGAGTCTTAATCGATATAAATAAAAACATAAATAGATAAACGAGCAAGAATAAACAAATCTCTAATACAACATATTCCAAATAATTTATGTAATTACTTTGCCCTCAAGGAGGTAAAGTATAACTTCTACTCCTTCAATGAGGTCTATTTATTTTCACACCGTGTGTAAAGAGTGGAAAAGAGTAAATTTATAGTGGAAAAGATTGACAAACATTACCTCAAGTCAGTGAACGATTCATATTTAGTCATGTTGTGTCAAGAATGCATTTTATTCTGTAGTCTTTTTCCCAAGAACTCAGGACCACAGTCTAATTAGAAAAAAAAAAAAACATCAAAGACCAATTGAAAAATTTTAAAATATATATGAATGGTTCTGTGGAATGAAACTGTTTAAAACTATTGAGTTCATCAAAAATGAAGAAAAATATAAGAAACTATTATAGCCATGGGTAACCTAAGGGAACATGATTATTAAAAAGTAGGATGGTATCTTATAACAGTAAAAAGGATAATAGATAAAAACCAAGTAAATCTGTATAAGCATGGGATTTATTTCATAATAATATTCCAACATGGTTCAGTAATTTTTAACAAGTGTACCGTATTAATATAAAATATAAATGACAGGGGAAACTAGGTATGAAGAATACGAGGACTTTCTATGCTACTAATTTTTTTTATAAATCTGAAACTGTGCTAAAGTAGTTTTTCAAAAAACTGTGAAATGATTTTGACAGTTGAAGTAAGATGAAACATGAAAATTGCCTTATCTATTTAGCAGTGGAAGGGCGTCAATAATAGCCACGATAGGAGCAATTTCAAAGAGTGATAGAGGTAAAGGCTAAGTAATGTGTATAACTCAAAGAGTGGGAGATAAGAATTGGAAATGGTGAAAACAGATATCTCTATCAAAGAAATGTTGAACAAAATATATAAAAGGACTCTTTTCAGACATTTAGTAACCATCGTACAGAACCTGAACACTGATAGAAGAGGGAAAAATCACATTGAGCCCTACAAACATATTGAACTTTGGCCTGAAGGCACTTTTAAATAGCAGCACAGGCTGGGGACACCAAATAGCGCAAGTATTCTTGCTGAATAAACAGGCAGAGATTCAGAGGGGGCATGATTTGGAGAAGACAAGACAGCTGGAATTTTCATCAATGATTGCAATTATAGGGGCACTTGGAGTTTTTAGCTGAATACTAACTTGCCCAAGAAAAATAGTGAAATTTTACATGGATGAGCAAAAATAACTATGGGGAAAAGAAAAATTACTGGGTGAATTGTAAGTTGAACTTTTCCCACAGAAAACACAGTGTGAAAAAGACTAAAACACTTTAGAAATTCCACAGAAACTGAAGCATCAAACCTTAGTCACAGGGCTAAACTAGCCTTAGCTTAAAGGCTACTGTAAAACATGCTCTAACAATGGCAAAAAAAGCCTTTAAAAAATCAAGTCAAAGTACAAGTAACTTAACAACATGCTGAAACAATCAGTAGTCTTTAAAGTTAGATCAATAATTGATATCCAATAATGGAATATACACTGTACCCAGGATTTATTCAAAATTATCTTTAGATATACAAAGAAACAAAAACAAAAAAACAAAACAAGGAGGAAAATCAGTTTAAAAAAAATACTGAACCAGCCATTAAACAAAAAATGATGAATTATTAGACAAAGACTTTAAATAAATGATCATAAATAGATTTATTTATACATTTAAGAGAAAATGAACATGGTGAATATAGCAAACTAAATAGTAAAATATTATGAAAAAATGACAACATGACCTTAAACAACCATTTAGTATTGAGGGGGGAAATCACTAAAGGTAAAACATAGAATAAAAAATATCTAAACTGAAGCACAGGGAAAATATGGTAGGAAAAAAATTAACAAAACCATCGATAGATGTAAGAAAATAATATTTAGTTGAACATACATTCAATTGAATCAGGGAGGTAGTCCAAAGAGAAAAAAAAAAGAAAAAAAATGGCTATTTTACAAATATTTCAAATATTATAAATGTACAAAAACAAAAAGCTCAACAAAAATACAAATTATTAATCACAGAAACCAAGCATGAAGTACATGATAATCAAATAGCTGAAATATTTTAAAAATGCAAAAAAATGCATATCATAATTCTGGAAAAAAACATTTTGCAGACTTTCTTACAATAAAGAGTGCTAATAAAAAATAGAATGATTGATGAGAGGAAGGAAAATATTATATTTCTATATGTATATATATATAAATGTATATTTAAGATTTCCAAACAAATGATATCTAATTGAGAGTTAGAGGTTGAGCCAAGATCAGTACTAAAACACATTTGAATTTCATTGCTTCCAAATTTCATAATTCCAAAAACCAGTCTTCAAGTTCATTGAATTTTTTTTCTCCTTTAATCAAGTCTTATGTTGAACCCCATAGTATTTTTATCTTTACTTACAGATTTCTCCTTTGGTCCTTTTAAATAATTACTATCTCTTCATTGATAGTCTCATTTCATTCATAGTTTCCTGATTTGGTTTAGCTGTCTTCTATGTTCTTTTTTCCCTTTTTCAGTTTTATTGTGCATATTAAAGACTCTTAATTTTATTGTTAGGTAAGTTCAGAGGCTTATTTTTTTAGGATCAGTTCTGGAGATTTATATTCTTCTTAGAATATACCATGTTTCTATATTTCTTTATACGTTTTGTGATCTTCTGTTAAAATTGGGCATTTGGAAAAAAAAAACTGACCATCTCTTCAAAGTCTTTGCATACTGGTTTTGTTTAGGGAAAGACTTTAGACTATCAGCTCAACATAAAGGTTTTGGGTCCTCTCAAACCTTTTCTGGAGATGCATCTTTCCCAGGCCTATGCATGTGGTATTATCCAGTCCTAGTATACATGAATACTTCCAAATGGTTTAATTTCCCTAAGAGTTTCATTCCTTTTTTTTTCTCAGAGCCTTATATTTTTATTGTATTTCTCCTCTCCAAATATCTTGCCCCATGCACTTGTGGGACTGCAGACTGCCCTTCAGCTCTAATTCATGGCACCTGCCACTGCTTCCAGCACCTTTAACTTGACTTCCAAACTATTTCATCTTTTCCATTAGTGCTCCAGGTCAGGCCAGAGAGGAGCAAGTCTTAGAATAGTCCTCGTTTAAGCCAAAAACTTGTTAGTAAGTTCTAGTTTTTTTCATTTGGTCTTAAATAAGGAACAAGAATTTGGAGGTTCCCTCCTGACTATACTTCACTATGCCAGAGAGTAAGAGGAACAAAGGTGAACAAAATGCTATGATATTTCCTACCATTTTTGAAGTTTTTTTCTTGATGAAGAATTATTGTTTTGTATTTATCAACATGTTAATAAGTCATTTAAATATTAAAGATATTTATTTTGGGGACATCACATAAAATTTAAAAAAATAATCTTCCAAGGAGGGAAGCAAATTATACTATACAATAGAGACAATATTATTTTAATGGAAAATTTGTGGTCCTTATTACCTTGAAGTTACAAACTTTTTTCATACAAAAAATATGTAGCTATTTAAAAATATGGTCAAATAAGTCAATTCAGTATCATCAAGAGGAAAGATATATCTTAGCGTATTAAGTCATTCACTTAAAATGTAGAAATCAGAAGAATCAAGCATTAAAATCAAGTTATCTTTCTTGAAACCAAGTAGGCTAAACTCTATTTTTATCATTAATTTTTGGTATATCTAAAATTATAATTTATTTTAAAATAAGATATGGCTATATGATACAAACATGACCAGATAATTTAGTTATTTTCATCGATTAACTGAGTATTTTAAAACATTTTATACTACTGTTTTATAATAATGTTTATTTACTTTGGAAAGACAATTCAATTAAAATATTCAATCCAAAGTAAATATAATTATCTCAATGACTTCTTGAGAAGATTGCTAATCCGAATTAATTTTTTTCAAGTAGGCTAAACTGTCATATTTTTGTCTGATGATGTAGTAATGATTAGAATATTCCAAGCTTCAAATTTAATGTCTTCAAATTATTAATAAAAAAATTCATAATTGTCAACCAACATAACTTAAACGAGTATTTTATTTTTCTTTTGTTAGTCTTCCTAATAGCTATGAGTTGGATAGAACTAATTGTAGGGCTCTAATTAGAATTTTACAATGTAATTTTCTATTTCGATTGCAAATTATATAGTTGTGCTCTAAGTTGTAACAGGAAAAATGGTTTACTATTCTCAAAGTGACACTGATTAACTTATCCTGAGTTTTGTATCCTTCATTTCATGTTAAAAATATCTTATTCCTATATTCATCCTCTCCTATGACTATAGCTTCATATTGAGCACATACACAAACACGCTGATAAAAAATATAATGAATTTTACTCTTTTTTTAAGGAAAACCAGTACTTCTTTCAAGCTTTAGATAGCATTCTAGAGGAAAAATAGTCTTACATAGCATGGAGTCTCATCTCTACCTTTGCCTGATGCTTTTTGTTCCAGCAATACCTTAATTGTTAAAGTTACCCTCTCCTTGCCTTTAATCAGGTTGTATCTGCTGCCTGAATTTTTCTTGATTTCCACTAATTTTTAAGATACAAGCCAGGTGTCATATCACTAAGGAAACCTTTTCTAACCCCCTTATCCACTCTCTCCATAGAGAGCCAGAGACGGGTTAACTTTGGTGCCCTTTTTGTCTTCTCCAAAAATACTTCATGCATATTTTTCAAGATTAAATAAAACAAAATGTATTGTAAATATTTACTGATGCATAGTCCCATTTTAGAGAGTTATATTTTACGTTTAGAAATGATCTCTGTGACTCCAGTGCTTAGCACAATGACATACAATAGAATAATAAACAATATTTATTAAATTTATTTATTTGTTCAATCTTCAGAGTCTACAATAATAATTCACTGATACTTTTTATTCTTAGAATCAATTAATTAAATGTTTTTAAATTATAGTTCAAATACATATTTTTGATTAAATTTTTCTTTCCCTGATAATAATTTTCTTTCTCTGACAGTAGGAGATATTGAAAAATATAACAATTCAATTATTATTTTTCTTTCACTTTAATTAAATTGTAGTCATATAGACAGATGTCATTTGTGACATTTAAAATAATGCTGCTACTTCAAAATCCAAAAATAAAAATCAATGTTTTAAAATTGTTAAATTTAGTAACAAATGTAAATTAGTAAGAAAGAGCTTTATGTTTTGGTGCCTATTTTCAACATAGGTATGGCTTTGATAATTTTGTTTAAATAAAAATAATGTTTGTTACATTAGTCTTTTCTTTTAAAGCTTCTATCACATTTTATTTTATTTTATTTCTTATTATTATTTTCATGGTGATATTGGTTAAGAAATCCAGTAAGTTTCAAGTATATAACTTAACAGTAAGGCAAATAAATAAACACACACACACACACACACACACACACACACACGAGCGCGCGCGCGTGCGCACACGCTGCATTCTGTGCTCACCTCCCATAGTTAGATTTCTTTTTGTCACCACATATTTGACCCCTTTAACTCAATCTACCTTCCTCCTGCCCCTTACCCTCTGGTAACAACTGATCTATTGTCCATGTCCATAAGTCTCTGTTCGTCCTGTTTATTTGTTGCTTTAACATTTATATCACACATATAAGTGATATTAAGTGGTTTTCAAATTTTTCTGTCTGGTTTATTTCACTTAGCATGATTATCTCGAGGTCTATCCAAGTACTCATAGATGGCAGTATTTCATCTCTTCTTAGGCTGAGTAATATTCCATTGTATATATGTGCTACAATTTCCTTATCCAAACATCTATCTTAGGATGCTTGGGTTGCTTCCATGTCCAGGCCGCTGGGAATAATGCTACAATGAACATCGGTGGGCAAATATCTTTTCAGATATGAGTTTTCAAGTCTTTAAGGTAAATACCCAGTAGAGGGATTGCTGAATCAGATGGTAGATCAATTCTTAGGGTTTTGAGGAACCTCCATACTGTTTTCCATAGTGGCTGTACCAATTTGCAGTCCCATCAGCAGTGTATGAGGGTCCTTTTTCTCTGCATCCTCTCCAACATTTGTTATTACTTTTCCTGTTGATAACAACTATTCTAACAGGTGTGAGATGGTATCTCGTTGTGGTTTTAATTTGCATTTCTCTAATAGCTAGTAATGTTGAGCATCTTTTCATATGTTTATTGGCCATTGTATATCTTCCTGGGAGAAGTGTCTGTTCAGGTCCTCTGCCCATTTTTGATTGAATTTTGCTGTTATTGCTGTTGTTATTGAGTTGTATGAGTTTTTTGTATATTTTGGATATTAGACCCTTGCCTTTTTTAAGGTCAAATACATAAAATCCTCTTTAAGTCCAAGGTCCTTGAGTTCAGTTCCTATGTTTTCTTCTAGACAATTTATTGTTTCAGGTCCCTTATATGGTGATAGATAACAGTCTAGTTTCATTATTTTGCAGGTGGCTTTCCAGTTTTCTAAGCACCATTTATTGAAAAAGCATTCCTTTCTCCACTGTATGTTTTTGGCTTTTTATTTTTGTTAAAAATTATTTCCCGTATAAACATGGGTTTATTTCTCGATTCTCTTCCACTGGTCTGTGTATCTGTTTTTCTGCCAACACAATGGCATTCTCATTATTGTCACTTTGTAGTATAATTTGGAGTTGGGCAGAGTGATGCCTCCAACCTCATTCTTTTTCTCAAGATGGCTTTGTCAATTCTGGGTCTTTTGTGGTTCCATACAAACCTGATAAACTTTGTTCTATTTTAAATGTCAATGGGATTCTGATGGGGATTGCATTAAATCTGTATAATGCCTTAGATAGTAAGATCATTTTAACTACGTTGATTCTTCCAATCTAAGAACATGGAATATCTTTCCATTTCATACATCTTCTTTCATTTCGTTTAATAAGGTCTTATAGTTTTCATCATATAGGTCTCTCACATATATCATTAAATTTATTCCTAGGTATTTTATTCTATTTGTTACAATTGCAAAAGAAATATTTTTTCCCATTTATTTTTCTGACAATTCTTTATTGGAGAATAAAAAAGCTATGGATTTTTGAATGTTGATTTTGCATCCAGAAACTTTAATTTATTTGCTTATCGTTTCTAGCAGTATTTTTGTGGAGTCTTTAGGGTTTTCTATATAGAGAATCATGTCATCTGCAGATAGTGACAGTTTGAATTTTTCGTTTCCTATTTGGATGCCTTTTACATCTTTCTCTTGCCTGATTGCACTTGCTAAGACCTCCAATGTTATGTTGAATAATAGTGGCGATAGTGGACAGTCTTGCTTTGTTCCTAATCTTAGAGGGAAGGTTTTTATTTTGTCACCATTAAGTATAACGTTGGCTGAGGGTTTGTCATATATGGCCTTTATTATGTTAAGGTACTTTCCTTCTATACCGATTTTATTAAGTGTGTTGATCATAAAATGAATGTCATATCCTGTCGAAGGCTTTTTCTGCATCTATTGATATGATCATTTGATTCTTATTTTTTAATTTGTTTATGTGGTGTATCATATTAATTGATTTGCATATGTTAAACCATCCCTGTGCCTCAGGGATGAAGCCCACCTGATCATGGTGTATAATCTTTATAATATCTTCCTGTATTCGGTTCTCTAGTATCTTATTTAGAATTTTCGCATGTGCTCATGAGAGGTATATATCTATAGTTTTATTTTTTGTGTTATCTTACCAGGTTTTGGTATCAGGGTAATATTTTCTTCATACAATGACGCGGGAAGTATTGTCTCCTCTTTGATTTGTGGAAGAGTTTGAGGAGAATATGTATTAAATTTTCTTTGAAAGTATGGTAGAATTCAATGGTGAAGCCATCTGGTCCTGGACATTTACATTTTGGTAGGTTTTTGGTGATTGTTTCAATTTTCACACTACTGATTGGTCTATTTAGATTTTCCAGATCTTCTTGATGCAGTCTAGGAAGATTGTATTTTTCTTTCTAAGTACTAGTCCATTTCTCCTAGGTTACTAAATTTGGTATTATATACTTTTTCATAGCATTCTTGTACGATACTTTGTATTTCTGCAATGTCACTCATAATTTCCCCTTTTTCATCTGTGATTTTGTTTATTTGTGTCCTTTCTCTTTTTTTCTTTCATGAGTCTAGCCAGGGGTTTGTCAATTTTATTAACCTTCTCAAAGAACCAGTCTTTGTTGCATTTATTTTTTCTACTTTTTTTGTTTTCAATTTCACCTTTGTCTCCTCTAATTTTGATTATTTCTTTTCTTTTGGTAACTTTAGTCTTTATTTGTTCTTCCTTTTGTAGTTTTTGAAGGTGAAGTGTTAGGTTGTATTTGGGCTCCTTCTTGTTTTTGGAGATAGGGCTGTAATGATATGAATTTTCCTCTTATGACTACTTTTGTCATGTCCCAAAAGTTTTGATATATTTTACACTCATTATCATTTTTTAATGTATCTCTTGATCTTCCTTTTATTTCTTCTGTGACCCATTATTCTTCAGTAGTATGTTGTTTAATCTCCATGTATTTGTGGTTCATTCCATTTTCTTTTTACAGTTGATCTGTAGTTTCAAAGCATCAGGATCAGAGAATAGTATTGGTAGGATTTCACCCTTCTTATATTTGTTGAGGCTATCTCTGTATTCCAGTATGTGATCAATCCTTAAGAATATTTCATGTGCACTAGTAAAGCAGCTCTTTTGGGATGAAAGGCTATGTGAATGTCAATTATGTCCAGTTGGTCTAATATGTCATTTAAGGATGTTATTTTCTTGTTGATTTTCCGTTTGGATGATTTATTTGTCCATATCCAACAGTGAAGTATTTGGGTCCCTTACTATGACAGTGTTTTGGTCTGTTTCTACCTTTAATTCTGTTAGTAATTTTTTACATATATTCAGGGCTCCCTGATTGGGTGCATAGATATTAATAAGTGTTATGTCTTCTTGGTGCATGATTCCCTTTATCATTATGAAGTGTCCCTCCGTATCTTTCTTTACTTTTTATTTTGAAGTCTATTTCATCTGATATTAATACCACTACTCTTACCTTTCTCTGAACGCCATTTGCTTGAAATATTATTTTCCTCCCTTTCTCATTAAGTTTATATTTGTCTTTAGAACTGAGATGTGTCTCCTGGAGGCAACACATGGTTGGTTTTTGTGTTTTGCTCCAATCTGCACCTCTGCACCTTTTTATTGGTGAATTCAGTCCATTTACCTTTAGATTGATTAGTAAAGTATAAGTTTTCCTATAGCCAATTCATCTTTTGCTTTCTAGTAGCTCAGTGTTTCCATTGCTTCCTTGTCCTTTTGTGTGTGTGTGTGTTTTTTTTTTTTTTTTTTTTCTTGGCAGGGAGGATTGGGGATTTCCTCTCTGGTCTTTTTGATGTACATTATATACTTCAGTTCTGACTCTTTGGTGTGTGTTCACCATTATGAAAATGCAGAGGATAGTATGTATGTGTGTATGTATATATATACACACACATTTTTTTTTCTGTGTCTGCCTTATATCCATTCCCCTTTGTGAATTTTGATATTTGAATCTTCTTTTTTCCTGTCATTGTTCTCTCGGTTTGTCTCTATATATCCTGAATGTTCATTACTATCCTGCGTAGCAAGTCTCTCCTTATTGTTTAAGCTTATAATGCCCTGATATTAGTAAGAGTTGCATTCCTCTGTTTCTATCTGCCTGCTAGTCACTTTACTCATAGTGATTGATATATTTGTCATTTCGTTTTAAGTGAGCTGACCCCCTTCAGTGTTTCCTGTAATTCAGGCCTTGTAGTATAGAATTCTTTTATTTTTTGTATTTTCGGACAGGTCTTTATTTCTTCTTCATATCTAAAAGAAAACTTTAATGGATACATTATTCTTGGCTGGTAGTTCCTTTCATTTAATAGTTTTAATATTTGATTCCACTCCTTTCTTGCTTGTAAGGTCTGTGCTGAGAAGTCTGATGATAATCTAATGGGCTGTCCTTTATAGGTTGCCATCTTCTTTTCCCTGGCTGCGCTTTCTTTGTCATTGATTTTTGATAATTTTAATACAATGTGTCTTGGTGAAGATCTTTTTGGGTTAAGATAATTGGGTGTTTTGTTGACTTCTTGAATTCCAAAACTCCAGTTCAGTCCTTAGATTTGGGAAATTCTTGCCCACTATTTGCCTGAAAATTCTTTCTAGTCCTTGCTTCTTTTCCCTGCCTTTGATAATGCTCATTATTTCATGTTTCCTCTCCTGATGGTATCAACTAGATCTTGAATTTCTCTTTCATTATTTTTCTTCTTCGGTTTCTCTCTTCTTCCTTCTGATTTATTTCTAGATTTCTGTCTCGATTTCACTGATCTTTTCTCCATTTGGTTGACTCTGTTTCCTAAGTTTGCTATTTTATTATTTCATCTCTTGTAGTGTGTTCTTCATCTCCAGAAGTTCTATTTTTTTTTTTGACGGTTTCAATCTTCTTGCTAAAAAACTCATTCTGCTATCTAGTTACTTTTTCAATTCTTGAAATTGTTGATATGAATTATTTTTTATCTCATTGAGTTTTTTTTTTTTTTCAGAAGTACCATCCTGAATTCTCTGTCATTTAAGTCACATATTTCGATTCTGTAAGCTTATTTTCTGGAGATTTTTCTCTTTCTTTCTGAGATAACTTTTCGCTTTGGTTGTTCATGGTGTTTAACACACTATTTCTCCACCTGGGCATTAATGGAAGTGTATTCTACCTTTTTTTCTAGGAAGATTTTTTTATACAAAGTTCTCTCTTTAGCCTGTTGCAGCGTGTTTTTCTTTCAGTTTCCAGTAGGTGGCATCTAAGTCTCTTGGATCCCTGCTTTACATAAAGGCTTAAGAATGCCTCTTTTTTCTTTCCTTATTAATATTCAATCACCCTTGCTACCCTCAATATCAGTGCCTGGATACAAAATCAACATTCAAAAATCCATAGCATTCCTATACTCTAATAATGAAGCGTTAGAAAAAGAAGTGGAAAAAAATTACTTTTGCAATTGCAATTGCAACGAAAGGATAAAATAAATTTAACAAAATTTATTTTCGTTAGGAATAAATTTAACAAAACATGTAAAGGACCTATATAATGAAAATATAAGACCCTATTAAAAGAATTTGAAAAAGATACAAATAAATGGAAAGATATTCTGTGTTCTTGAATTAGATGACTCAGCATAGTTAAAATGACCATATTAACTAAAGATTATACATGTTTAAAGCCATTCCCATCAAAATCCCATCGGCATTTTTTAAAGCAATAGAACAAAAAATCATCAGATTTGTATGGAAGCACAAAAGGCCCTGAATTGCCAAAGTCAACCTGAGAAAAAAGAAAGAGACTGGAGACATCACATTGCCCAACTTCAAATTATAGTACAAAGCAACAGTAATCAAAACGGCATGGTATTGACAGCAAAACAGACACATGAACCAGTGGAACAGAATCAAGGGTCCAGTAGTAAACCCATATTTATATGGGCAAATATTTTTCAACATAAGCCAAAAACATTCAGTGGAGAAAGAAAAGCCTCTTCAATAAATGGTGCTGGGACAACTGGAAAGCTGCCTGCAAAAGAATGAAATTAAGAATTAATCTACTATCTGATCCAGCAATCCCTCTACTGGGTATTTACCCCAAAGAATTGAAAACTCATATCCAAAAAGATATTTGCACTCCAATGTTCATAGCCACATTATTCACAGTGGCCAGGACATGCAAACAACCGAAGTGTCCTTCAATAGATGATTGGCTAAAGAAGCCATGGCACATATATACAGTGGAATATCACTTAGTCATAAGAAGAGATGAAGTACTGCCATTTGCAACGACATGGATGGACCTTGAGATAATCATGCTAAGCGAAATAAGCCAGACAGAAAAAGCTGAAAACCACATGATATCACTTATATGTGGGATATAAACCTAAAAGCAACAAACAAACAGGACAAACAAACAATGACTCATGGACATGGACTATAGATCTGTGGTTACTAGCAGGGTGGGGGAGGAGTGGGGTAGATGGTGTAAAGGGGGTCAAATATATGGTAGCTGAAGGAAACTGGACTTTGGGTGGTAAACACATAATAGAATATACAGACGTGAATTTATAATGTACACCTGAAAATTACATAATTGAATTAACCAATGTTACTCCAGTAAACTTAATTTAAAAAATAATTAAAAATAAAAAAGAATAAAAAGAATAAAAGAGTAAATGTTCCCTTTTGCTTTTGAAACAAATTTCCTTTGTTTAAAACAAATTATGAATATAATGTGAGATACTTTAGAATTGATGTCTTTGTTATCCCTTGGGTAATTTTACATTATTGTGTACAATCATGAAAATGTTAGAATTTAATCCAAAAATAAATTTGGCTTTTCATTATTGATACCAAAATGTAGTTTTAATCAGCATTTTTCTTCAGGACTCTTTGTAGTGCTTAACTATTTTTGCTAGCAATATAATTTTAAAAGTTTTGAATGCCACATTGCAGTTTTCAAAGCCTAGTCAAAATCATCAGAATTATCTGAGCCATATCCAATCAATTTACTATCTAAAACTTAAGAAGTCTAAGTTTATGTAGACTTGCCATGTAAAAGTACAGCAAGTTTACTCTAGAATACTAAGATCTTAGCAGCATGAAGAGAGAGATTTGCCGTGAAATACAGCAGGGAAAAGGTAGAATTTGGAGCAAGGGGTAGTAAACTTCACTGAACTAGTACTTGTCAACAAAAGGTGCGAAGCTAAGGGTAAAAAGGGAAGCATATCATAGATGATGGAGGCATGTAGGATCCTTCAACAATCCTCTCCACACTCACACACACTTTTAGTTTTTCATTTAATTTATTTAATTCCTTTGATTCTACCCCCTTTCTATTTTAGTAAAAAAAAAAAATCTATACAAACATTAAAAAAGATTAGAATCACATTTGCATTTTATATACTAAGAAAATTGGATTCTACTATTAAGTGACATAGAGAAGCAGATTTGCTATAAAATTAATAACAGCTTGAGTTTCAGAGCCCCTTGTTTATATAAGTTGTTCAAAGACCTAGTACTTCATTTTGTATTGTAATTCTGTACTTTTTTCTTATTCAGGGATTCACAAATTATACAAAGTTTAGACTCCCCAAAAGATGGAATACCTCTGTATTCTCTTTCAAAAAAATCATGTTACAAGCAACTAAAGTCCCTTGGGGCATAAGTGATTAACCCTCTTTTATACCCAAAGATACAGAGGTAACTGTGTCTTAATAATCCTTTGGCATAATACAAAAGTGAGTATAATGAAAGCTATATATTCAAGTAATTATATCAACACAACTTTAAGTAAAATAAAATCAGAATTGCAAGTATGTTGCAATGAAAATCTAAGCCAAATCCTCTATTTCATGTCACAACATCTTTCAGTATCATAGCACAACCATCACAATTGACTTCCTTAGAGTAATTTCAATGCAAATTAGTTTGTTTTGTGTACAATTTATCATTTTTTTGTTAATACAAAGGATGATAAACATACAAACAAAGTATCACACTTGCTGAACTAAGAGAGAACTAATTTAGTTTGATATGACATAATTATTTCAATCTTATAATTAAAAAAATGCTGAGTTCACCTTTGAATGACATACCACAATAGTCTCTCATGATAAGACAGAAGAATAACTTAGTTCATCTATTACTGTTGAAAAACAGATATAAGGAATGTTTTCATAAAAGTTTAAAAATAATTGATTGTAATTGACATAAGGTCATCTAAGTGTCATAGTCTGCATAAAGGTTTGTAAAGTTCTAAAAATTCTCAAATACACTGGATTATCAGAAGCATAATAACCCCATTTTAGTATTCTCCTTGTGATGAGTATTAGTTGAATTTGGTCATGATTGAATTCCAGTTTCCTATCATAAAAGCTATCCACACATTTCCCATATTTTTTTCTGACTTTCACTGCCTTTTCATTCTCAAGGTTAGTTAGTAGATATTCCAAGTTATTTTCATAATTGAAAAATTATTTTTTAAATAAAACCATGTGTTTTATACCAGTGAACAAGTATAGACAAATAATATAGAAAAGTGAAATGACATATTAAACTTAAAATGAATTTAATTTGCTCTAAAATAAACACACACACACACACACACACACACACACACACACACACACACACAAATCAATGCCAACATCAACACAAAGTTATGGCAAGGACATAAGATTATGATATAATCTGTACACCATTTTTCCAAATCCCTATTTTAAAATCTGTGCTCTATGCTTTATATAATCTGTCAAGCTCAGAACTTCAATTTAGTAATAACTAAAAAAATTTTAAATTCAGGCAACTATCTCCCCGTTTGATATGTGGCTCTTGTCTTATCTGAATTCCATAAATGTCCTGGGCTATTTCAAAAGAGTTACTAATCTAACTAGAATCAAAATATGACTTCACTATACATGATATTTATTAAGCTAGATATGTAATGTTTTATTTTCTTGACATAACTAGATCTCTAGATATTCTTTCCAAATCAAAGACCTGCTTGATATTTGGTTACTAGAAACCATAATATAATTTATGGGTATGGGTTTAGTAACTAAAATAATGTCAATAAAAGGTTGTTTTAGATTTAAAAGTTTTTTTGACTATGGAATACAACATACTGACATTCCTATAGATAAAAGAACTCTTTGTTACTCTTTCTAGACCACACAGGCAGTGGTACCCAGGAATAAGGTAATGGCAAGCTGGAGCTGTAGGGAGCAACTTATATATGGCAAGCTAAATGGGGTTTAGCTAGGTTTCTCAGGTTCCCTGCATATTGGCTAATTTGAAGAATTTTTGTGAGCTCTGGAGCACAGGAGCTGTCTAGTACCTGGTCCTGGAGTGTAGGAGCAAGATAACACAGATGGTTGAGGTATATGATTAGTAGCCTCCAAGAAAGGGACCCCAATTAGAGAGAGGGTTGAGGGTATGTGAATAATGGCCTTAGAAAATGAAGGCTTAATAAGGGCTGTGATTGTAGTGAGGGCTTAGCAAACTGCCCATATAGAAAAACTGAGATTTTTTTTTGTCATGACTTCATAACTGAGTCAAGAAACATGTGTGAAATGTATTACAAAGCTGATACTTTTCTGAAAATTATCTATGTACCAAGTACTAGTTTATGTATATATATATATATGATCTCATTTGAATCAAATTTTGAAGTTGCGTTTTATGCACATTATTAACCAGAACAGTTCGAATTTCTCTTTAACCTGTTTGGGATTTGTTAGACTTCTTGAAGAACATATTGTTATATTCTGGGAATATTTTATCTTTTGCTCTTAAATTATTTTCTTTATTCCATTTTCTTTTCCCATTCACATGGCACTACAAATTAAAAATAGACTAGATCTGCTTGCTTTTTCTTCTGCAGACACTGAATTATTAACTGTATTTATGATTTTTCTTCTTTCAATTCTATACTATGAATAATTCCTCTGACCTATGATCTATGCCAGCAGTTTTCTCCAAAGCTTTGTATAATCTTGTTAAACCTGATTATTAATTTTGGTCACTGTAATATTGAATTATTAAATTCCCATATGGTTCTTTTTTCAAATATTTTTATGACACCTTTACGATTTACAGATCACTGTTACAATTCTAAATTTTTGTCTATATTTACTTAAACATGGCAAATAGAATTGTTTTATAATTTGTGTCTCACTATTCTGGGGACTTAAATTTTATGTGTCCCTATTGTATAGGACTAGCTTCATGGATGTGTGGCCTGTGCTGTTGCACAGGGCTCTGCACTTAGAAGAGCCTCATACTTGGTCTAATGCTCTACTATTGCCATTTTTAAATTCTTGATAATTTTTTAAGAAGAAGCACCACATTCTCATTTTGCAGTTGTCCCCCCAAATCATATAGCTTTCCTACATGTAATTGTTTTTTTTCTGTGTGATGAGAATGCTTAAATTCTACTGTCAGGAACTCTTAAGTATATAATACTATATTATTATCTATAGTCACCATGCTGTGCATTAACTCTTCAGACCTTATTCTTATAAGTGATGTCTGAATGACATCATCAAATTTTTACCTCCCCAAACCCTTAACAACCACTATTCTAGTCTCTGTTTCTATAAAATAGGTTTCTTCTTCTTTTTTTTTTTATATTACACATATAAGTGATACCGTAAAATATTTGTTATTCTCTGTCTGGCTAAAATCACTTAACATAATACCCTCTAAATTCATCGATGTTGCAAACACCAGGATTTTCTTCTTTATTATGGCAGAATAATATTTCATTGTGTGTATATTTGTGTGTGTGTATACAAATGTACATTTATATAGATGCACATATGTGTGTGTATGTGTGTGTGTATAATACATACATACATACATACATATATATGGCATTTCCTTTATCTTTCCATCCATTGAAGGACATTTATGTTGTTTCCATGTCTTGGCTATTGTGAATGATGCTGCAACAAACCCGGATGTGCAGATCTCTGTTTTAGATATGTATTTCAATTCTTTCTGATATATATCCAAGGGAAGGATTGCTGGACATATGGAAGTTCTATTTTTAATTTTTGTGAAAAAGCCATACTCTTTTCCAAAATGGCTGAACAAACTGAGAGTCCCGCCAAGGATATATAGGATTTTCTTTTCTCCACATCCAACACTTGTTTTCAATGTAACCATCTTCAGTTTTTAAGCTTCACAGTTTTTGTTTGTTTGTTTATTTGTTTGTTTGTTTACTGCTGCTTCTTTGTTATAGTAGAGCTTTCTCGGAGCTATTTTGTCAGTTGTAGTTATTTATTTTTTAATTGCTTTTGTAGCAGAGAGGAACATTGGGACCTCCTAGTCCTCCATGTTGGTGATGTCAAGATAGGTCTGTTCATTATTATTTCTTGTATCCCATACATATTTCTAACTTGTCTTTGAATACCTTATGTATAGTAAATGTTACTAGATTGTGTTTGTGTCTGATAATTTCAATATATGAGGGTTCTGTTAACCTTTCTATACTGCATTTAATTTTTGCTGGTTCTTCTTCGTGGTGTCCTGTTATCTGCATATGAGCTCTGTGATATTTAAAATCTACCTATTTTCCTTGGGAATTTGTTCATGGGATTTTTTTTTTCTTTGGTAGTCTTGCACAGGGGTTAGTTACCCCAAAATGTGACTTTTTGCCTCTGTTAGATGCCTATAGATACAGCCATTTCTCAATTTTTAAAAGTTAATTTTAATCATAATATTATGCTGAATGAAACAAGCTTTATAAAAACTAGTATAAATTGTATGATGGCATTTATATGAACTTCTCAAACAAGCTAATCTAATCAATTTTTAAAAATGAGAATATTGGCTGCCTCTGGGAGAATATGGGCAATATTGACTGGGAAGAGAAATTAGGGAAATTTCTGGGGTGATTAGGATATCTGTATTTTATAGGTACATGCATTTGTTAGAATCCAAAAAAAAGGTAATTTAAAATTTGTGCATTTTATTGTATATAAAATTTAGATAACATTTTAAAGAACTATAAATAAATATGTAAACTTATATAAGAATATACATGCAGGAGTATTAAGAAGTGTACTGATAACTACAATTTATTTTGAAATTTATCAAAAAATAAGGTAGGTTGAGACATATAGAAAGATAGATACACGATAAGGAAATTATAGTAAAATGTTAATGATAAAAATCTTGACGGTGAATTTATGAAAGTTCACTGAATATCCTTTAATGTTTGCTTTTATGCTTAAAATTTTGTAATAAAATATATAAATCACTAAAAATATTATAGATTTTGTGTTTAGACCCAATTACTATAAATTTAGGTTGTAAATCTCAAGAGCCAGCTTGTTGATGGTTATAAATATGCTGACATTTTTTTAGTTCTCTGTGCCCAAAATCATGTTATAAACAGTTGTCTTTGCAGTCCTCTGGGTGGTTATGAGGATTTTTTACTTCACCATTAATTTTAGGTTATAATCTTTTAGATGTATAGTTATATGGAATTAGAGTTTGTAATAAGATTGGCCACTTTTTGTATAGTTCTTAGAGTTGTCAAATTAGTAAATGAAATCGTTCACACGATATTTGGAACACACTTTTATTTAAAAAAAATTTGATCTAAAATTCAAATTTAATTGAGCATTTTGTATTTTACCTGGCAACTGTAAACATGATGAAATCTGTATCCTGGTCTTTGTATCATCTGAAGCCATTAAAATAGAAGTTAAAATCCATGTCATAATGCATTTTAGTACTCTACAGGCACCTTTCTGGTTTCTTTCATAGGAATCCTGATCTTAAAATTCTTTACTTTCTAACCATTCTGACCATATCTCTACTGAATATCTTTATTTTTACTAGCTCATCTACGATCAAAGGGATATTCAAAATTGTTTTTTAACATTGTTAGTTTATAGTTTAAAGATGTTTTAGTGGGGGGAAAATGATGTAGACAATAGAAGCTCTGTTCATCCTTCTTGAGACCAAATCAAAGTTATGATGAAAACAAGGAGAAAACAGCAAGGAAGCTAGCCTGGGAGCTAGATTAACAAGCCATACAACTTGGGAGAAATCTAAGAAATCACCCTGTATTGCAGAAGATAGGATGGGACGAGGACACCATATTGGCCTGGTCCCAAGTGGCTGAGTGGGACAGCAGCAGATGCCTCTTAAAGGGGCCATACCTGCTAGCAGACTTTCATGGTGACAGACCTGCTCACTCTGAGCACCAGTGCCAGTTGGGCTGTGCACAGGGGACAATAGGGACTGACAGAGGGACACAGAATTGTTGGAGTAAGGGCCAAGGCAAGACTCACTCAGTACAGAAGTACTGGAGATATCCATTGCATCTTCTGTTGAGCCCTCCCCACTCCCAGTGCACAGATGCAGTGCCAAAATAGCAGGACCTCATCAAACTGAATACCAGAGGTTTCTCCACAAGAGGATTCCCTAAAACTCTGCCTCCCCCAACTTGCAGCTCCACCCAGTCACATCCAGATGTATCCTCAGCAAGTCAGATGTTCCTTGCTGAGCAGCACCTAGACTCACACTAGAGGCAGCTGGCTTTGGTTTCTGGTATGGCCTTTTGAGGCAACTATATGCACAGCATCTGTGGATTACCTGCTGAATCTTAACGGGTGGCCCAGGAGAGACAGAGGCTTGGGGTAAATTTTGCCTGCAGCTGGACCCCTCTCTGGATGGCACCACTGAACATCTACTACACAAGTCTACACTAATAAGGTCGGAAAACTTAGGAGCTTTGCTTAGTACATAGAAACAGACAAAGAAAGGCAGCCAAAATAGAAAGACAAAGAAGCAGAAACCATATGAGAGAATAGAACAGAGATCCAGAAATAATGGAATTAAACAATCTTACAGATGCAGAGTTCAAAACACTGGTTAAAAGATGCTCAATGAACTTTGGAAAAGAATAGATGAACTCACTGAGAACTTTAACCAAAAGATGAAAAAACATGAAAGTGGAAATGGAAATTGTAAAAGGGAACCAATCTGACATGAAGAACACATTATCTGAGATGGAAGTATATTAAATGGAATAAACAAAGGAATAAACAAAGTGAATAAAGAAGAGGATCAAATAACATATATAGAGACCAGGAAAGCCAAAGATGCTCAATCATAAAGGCAAGAGATAAGATGCCAAGACTATAAAAATAATTTAAGGATCCTATGGGACACTATTAAAGGCCAAAATATCTGTCTCATCGGCTTACCTGAAGGAAAACAAGATGTTGAAGAAATAATGATGGAAAACTTCCTTAACCTGGTAAGGAAACAGACATACAACCCCAGGAAGCTCAGAGAATCCCCAAGGAATCAAAAGAGGCTCACATCAAGACACATCATAATGAAAATGCCAAAGGTTAAATACAAAAAGAGAATCTTAAAAGCAGCAAGAGAAAAGCAGATAGTTACCTACAAGGGAGCACCCTTTAGACTGGCAGCCGATTTCTCAAAAGAAACTATGCAGGACAGAAGGGCTTGGCACAAAATATTCGACGTGATGAAGACCCAGGATCCATGACTAAAAATAATTTATCCAGCAAAACTATCATTTAGTTTTTGGTGATTTTACCTCCTTATGAAATCTATGTTATGTTAAGGAAGCATTTTTCTATTCTTATCTACTTCACTATAGCAGTTTATCGAAATTGATTTTAAATACTGTAAAAGAGTTCTCAACTGCCATCAAGATATTTTTTATTTCAAATGTTAATATGGAGAACTATGTAAACATGTAGTCTAATGTTAAACCATGATTGAATTTTTGAAGTCCATTTGTTCATGTTTTATATTTTATATGAATCTAAATTTTATTTAGGATTTATAATTTTATAAGTGAATATGTTATGATTAGTTTTTATTATAATTTGGGATTTTCATATTGGAATCATGATAGATTTATACAAGAATTTCAAAACATTTACTTTACATCCGTGCTATGAAAAATCTTAAATATTTAACTGTTAGCTCTATCTCTTATTGGAAAATAATTCTTTGATATTTTATTTTATTTTCTTATTTCCTTCTTGTATATTGATCTATTTAATTTTTGAAAGATATATATCTTGGAAAATGATATATATGTGTATTTCTATAAATATATATTTTATAAAATATATATGTATCTTAGAAAAACTGGATAAATAAAGGATAGCTACCTAGATTGTGTATAATATATATACAACACACACACACACAACACACACACACACACAAATTTCCATTCTTTCAGCTAAGGTTCTGGAATGCCACTGGTCTCTTTCTCTTATTATCATGCTACACTTCCTAGTTTTGTCCCTCCAAATAAGGGTGTATTAATTGAATTTGCAAAAAACGTCTTCCACTACCTACTCATAATTTGCCACCACTCCTTCAGATAAGGGAATTTAGTGCTGGCTTCCTGAGTGTCCCTTCAACTTGTTTCAAGTGTAAAATATCTGACAGGAATCATCCAGGTACTTTACAGTATGATAAACTCCATACAGTAAACATTCTCTGTTAAGCTGGCAAAGCCTCATTATGACACTACAATTTTTGCTTGTCACTCTGCTTTGTTTGGAGAACTGTTTTGCTTTTGCACTACTTCATTTCTTGAAAGTCAAACATTAGTTTTTCTTTTTCATTATTTTAACTCTGCTGATAGTCTAACACAATTTGAAGTGGCATAATTTGAATTATATTCAAGTTACAAGTAGATTATTAGAAATGATAAGCAACAAGCTACATCTTTAAAATCTTCCGTCTTGGCAAGGCTGTATATATTTTAAGAATTAAGGTGCACATTATAGCATAATACCATGTTCATTCATTATATAATTGTGAGAAGACACATTTTAGTGTCATATGTAATAAGCATACTTACACAACACTAATTGTTTTCAATAAGATCTCAAGCTGTTTTATGTAAAATGAAACAATGAAGGAAGACATAATTTAATATAAATCATTTAGACTATTTGAGCTCCTTAGTTTTGAAAAAGTGGGTGAATGAAAGCAATCTATCGTTTTCTTAGAGATTTATATATTCATATTTTATATGAATTCACATTTTATGATTTATATCATCAAAAAAGTTGAAGAAAGATAATACAGGTTTTATTCAGTGTTTCTATTGTTACATTATGAAATAGGTGTTTTAAATCAAAACTGATGGGTTTCTTCCCAATTTTTTCCTATTTTCTTTGCCAAATAAAATTTTAGATAATATATAATGCTTAAGATGATGACTATGAGTTTTCTCTGAAAAAAATCTCTGAAGTTAGCAATAATATCATATAGTATTCTTGAGAAGTCAGAGTTCACAATTGTCCTCTAAGTGGATCATAGCATTCTTGAACGAGCCAACCCTTGTTTTCAACTCTGAAATTAAAATGTGCAATTTACAAATCATTTTCGTCTGATTTAGGAGGTCAGTTTTATGTAAACTATCATGAGAGATTTAAATATTCTAAGTCTGTGATTCACTATTATTTTTTAACCCTATCTTGTTTCATGTTTCTAAAAGACTCCTCAATTCCCACCGAAGCTTCAAAGAGAATCATCACAACTCAATATCAGAGCCCAAGTGCAGACATAGAGAGCACAAAGGCACAATGAAGTGATGTCAAAGCCAAACACTGAGTCCATGGAGAAGAAAATTCTAAGGGGCAAGGTGCCAAAAACCAATGTCTTGTTAATACTTATTCTTAAATCACCTTTGAATATGGAAGGAAGGTGTCAGGGTACAACCACTTGGTCTCTTCTTTTTTTAAGTTAATATCTAATAAATAAGTTGTTTATGGTGTATGTATATGAGTCAATGATGCAATTATGAGGAATAAGGAGTGAATAAGATCAAAGTAAATTCAAAAAGGAAGAAAGTGAGGTGCTATGCATAAGCCAAATTTAACTAACAGAAATAAAACCTAGTTACAGCAGCAGAGAAATAAAATTCAGGAGAGCTATAAACGGATGGGGTTAAAACAAATGGGTTTGAACCTATGGGGAAAACAAACAAACAAACATATGAGCAACAGGGAAAGGGGGTAACCAGGAAGTGGGAGTTGAGGCGCAGCACAAATGGGAAAAAAGGTGTGACGTCACAAGCCTTCTGGCTCACAACTGTTAGCAGTTAATTTGACTGAGAAGCAAAGATGAGACTTGTCGCTGGAGACTTGCCGTTGGAAACTTGCCCAAGCCTTCTTCACTGGTTCTCTCAGACCTAACGTTACTCCTAACTCAGCCGTTCTTGGTTCGCAAGGTAGTGACGACAAATCTCAGGAAGATGGAGGCTGCGGAAGAAAGCACATGGAGACCCACATTTGACCCAAGGCACTTCAATCGTGTTGACTAGTAACACTGGTACAAATAAAGCTTTTGTCTCAAGAGAGGGCAAGAGGAAGAAGAGATCGCACTTGCCAGCGGAAGCTGTGAACATCCTCTGCAACTGGCTGTTTGAACACCAGTTTTAAGGCTTATCCTTCAGGAGTAGAGAAGCGAATGCTATCAGAGCAGACCCATTTGTCTTTTATGCAGATCTCCAAACTGGTTCATCAAAGTCCGCAGACGTTCTTCCAGAAATGCTTCAGCAGAATGGAGACGACCCGACCAGATCACTATCTACTATTGAAAAAACAAGGCTTCAGATATGGTACACGGGGAAAAACCACCAATCCATCTATCAAGATTCAAGTTAGGGGCTAGAGGGCCAAAAAACATGCAATGGATGTCCTTGAGCCCCCTGCCAATGGCCCAGGAGTCAGGGGAAAAGCTGCTGGATCCAGCGTTAGCCCCAGGCCAGAAGCTCACCCCAAAGCCCAGCCAGAGGAAAAAGATTGAGATTTTCTCTAGTAGGCCCTTGTTTTATCTCTCTCTGATACCCGTGTCAACAGAGGAATACAAGGGATTTTAGCAGCTTCAGTTGCTGGTCGATGCAGCTGTGCAAAAAGGCTGCAGAACTGGAACTGTGGAAGAAAGCAAGAGCCCAATCCATGATTTCCGTGTCCCTAAAAAGAAACAAATTGTCGGTCCTTGTCTATTGTGGTAGATCCATTTATTTCACATAAAATTTGCCACTTTACCTTCTACAAGAATTTTGTTCCATCTAAAGGTTTATGAGAACTATTGATAGCCATTGGACTCAATTTTACCAGATATTTCAGTGTTACCAGAATGGAAGATACAAATTTGTCATCATGATTCACATGGCAGCAAAGATCTCTTCTCATTTCCTGCTTCCTTTTGGATTTAAAGACTTTAGGTAATCAGACCAATTCATCTGAGACTAGACACAGTGCTGAGACTTCTTCAGATAAGAATGTTTTGGCTTTTCTGATCAGACATTTTGGTCCCAGGACTGCTGAGGTACCAAGCCACCCCTCTTTGCTTTCTCCCTTTCTCTAACTTTCCTTGTTTATTATCATGATGGAAAAGAAAGGCTTTTTAAAGAAGGTTATTACAGAACTGGCCTCATTTTAATGTTGAAGTTTTTGTGAAAGTTTCAACTCTGTTTTCCTTTGTATTGATTATTATTAGAGAATACTTTTTATAAGTTTAGTTCTCAGCATCAAAGGAAAAAGGTAAAAAAACAAAAGCTAAAAAGCAAAAAAAAAAAAAAATGATTAAAGTTTCACCTAAGAAACAGAATAGAGGAAGATAATTTAAAAATATGGGGGGAGAAAAGAATCATTCTTTAACATTTTAAAAGTAGATCATGTATTCTAATGTTTTCGTTGTTTTGTTTGGACTTGATTTTATCTTTTAACACATTTGTTTTCCTTTCAAAAGTGTTTGGATTGGTAGGGGTAGAGATAAAAACAACAGAGGCTTCACGCAGCTCCCACTTGGAAATAATCCCATTGTCCTGTAGAGGTAGCTCTTCCCACTACCCAAGCCCAGACAGATTTTCAATAAGAACAAAAATTATTCCTCCAGAAAGCTGTAATTTAAGTTCATGATTTTAGAGAGCTAAAACCTGAGGAATATGAGGCTATAAATTGGACTGTATCCTCAGTTTCTGCTCCACCCTGAGTGTAATAGATCATACTTGGTTTCTACTTCTAGTCTCCATTTTTAAAAATTAGTATCTGATTATTGGCAATTTTCAATATGAAACACTCTATCTTTTTTAAACACCTTAAGAAACAATAATCACAGGTTATTACTCTGGATATTATAATTTTGTACTTTACCAGGAAGGAAAGAGGCCCAGGTTCTCAAAACTGCCATTTCTTAAACAGTAAAGTAAGTTAAAATTTCTAAAGCATGCAAATTCAGGAAGATTTAGAAAGAAGAAGGGCAAAAATATTATTTATAGCCTTACTCAGAAGGGTCCCTAAAACACTCAATGAAGCTCCCATACCACTTTTCAGTCTCTCATCTGAGCCATTTTCTTCATATGGAGGTATATGAGGCTTTACTTCAAGGAAAAGAAGCTTGTTTATCATGTGAGAAAATTTTTAGGCTCAGTCTATACAATTCTGGATTCTAACTACTTTGTCTTCTCACTTGTATGTCCAAGAGGTTTTTTGGTTTCTAGGCTTTTCTCTGGCTCAGTGGAAAATGAACTGCTGCTATTTCAACTTTACTACTGGGGTCTGGAAAAGGAACTTTCTCCTTGTCTAACCTCTTCTAGCTTGTCTCTAACGCTGAGTCATGTAGAATTATTGTGGAATGATTATTGTAGAATCGCTTCTAAGGGAAATATGCTGGATGACAGTGATATTCATACATTTCCATTGTGCACATTGTAATGGTGGATCACATGCAATGGTGGTGTAGTTTTCATTGTATGGGAAGAAAGCGGGGTGCAACTAGTCTTTGGTTTTTGCTTTGTTTTGTTCTGCAAACATGGGGAAGAGGCATTTTTTTTTTCAGTTAAATTAAGAAAAATATTTTTAAAAGAATTTTTATTGTTGTGTTCCTGTCAAATAATTTTTTATTGATTTTAATATGTGTACGATTCACTCTCGTTCCTCCAGACTTTAACCACTTTGCAATTGCAGCTTCTCTATTTCCATTATTCTCAAAGAGTAAAAATTAGAAAGTTTTAATCTACTACACTCTGTGGAGAGATATGGAAATAATTTTCTAAAGAAACTTCCATTTTAAACCTAACCACCAATTCCATGTTACTTGTGTTTAAGAACTATGTAAACCTGACAGAGGAAAAAAAATATATCAGTTTCTAACACCACAGTCTTGTAGAAATAAAAAGGTGAAGGTGGCATTGAGAAAACAGCTTGATTTGGCTATTTCTTAGGAAAGAAAGCTTTCTACTAACGTAAGTGGACTGTGAGAGGTATGTAGTAGAAAGTTTTATGATGAATGGGAAATTCATAGCTGTGGTTCTAAGAAGGAATAAGGCATAATTGGTTATGAATGAAGTTGTTCTATTCAGTGTTTTTTCTCTGTCTCAGATGATGAAGAAGCGAGACTCATCAATGTATACTCCAATAATTTCATATTAAAAAAACTATATTTTATAAAGGGATGTCACATTAATGTATCTTAATCTTCAGGTATAGGAGCACATTTCTAATTTAGTCACAAGGGATATATTCATCCTTGTGTTCTTTCATATCTCTCAAGAGCACAACTTGCTATATCAGAGATTTTCCTTCGTTCGTTTATTTATGAGGTCTAGAATGCCTTGCACATTTTTAATGTGCTCTAATATATACAATGCATTTCATTGAAGAGAAAACATGGGAGTTGGATTCTTCTGGATATTTTATTCAGTGAAGACTAAAACAAAGACTATATTCAGTCTCTCTGCTAATCTCTCCAGTCAGCAAGGGCATATTTTTGTATGATAGAGTCATTCCAGTAAATTTTCTTATGTCTGTTCCTTAAAGCATCTGTTTTGGGTTTTCAAATATTTTCCAACACTTATATTTGTTTTATTTTAGTTATTATGTGTATTTTGTATTATATTTCAAGGACCTAGACACCTGTATCATTCTTTCTGAAAAATACTTCTTTAAGTGTTTATTGTTAAAAATATGCCCTAAATCTTTTGGCTTTTTTAGTTCATCTTGCTAAAATAAGAACACTAAGAGCAAGGTAAGCATGGATTTAGCCACTGACTCCCAGAATGTTAGAAAGAAGTCACATCCTTTGGAGCAGGTAAAAAGTAGATTGCTGGCAGGTCAAAAATATGGTCTTTTGTATAAGATGGCATATAACTATATTCTATTTTTTCATAGTTATGGATGGTTACTTTGTGTTTTTAGAACATCGAGGGTTGGCACACACTAAAACATAATCAGAAAAAACTTCAAAAAATCATAAATAACTACTCCATGATCAATTGTAAAATTTACTGGCAGGAAACCATCAAACATGAAACACATGAGGCCAACTCTGACCTTTCACAATATCGTTTTTGCTACTATGTGAATAGGCAGAATGCCAGGCTGGATAATCTATAAGCTTAATGAAGTGTTCTTAATACTTTCTATAAAATGTAAATTGGAAATGTGATAAACATTTTTAATGTGATAAACATCTCCCTTATTTTGACTTTTTTTTTAACTCCTTTTCATTTTCAGTAATGTTTTTATTTTGTTTCAACAATTCTCATTAGCTCAATGATACCGGTGACATATGGAGCTTTTAAGTTTGCATTTTTTTATATGAAAAGATAATAATAAGCATGACCTATATTTTTCTACTAAATATTCTAAAAATTGCAACCTGCAATTCTTGTTACACTCATATAATACAAGTGATTGCTCCTTATGGGATAAGATAGTTTTCAGATATTAAAATCCTGACCAGAGATTAGTAAGTGCCTTGGCTCACTATATAATATGATGAAACATTTTATTATTTCTTATTATTAGTTATCACTATTATATCCTTTTGAAAATGCTTAAGTCCTTGCCTTTTTTATTCCAAAGATAGCCTAAAAAATTATAAATTTTTTCTTAGCTTTTGAGGTTATAATACAGAAAAAGTTGAATAAGAATATATTGAAATCAGTGATAATTTTAATAAAAGATATCAAAGAATAAAAATGCCTTTGGTGCATGTTACTGCAAGTTTAATATAAAGAACTAATATGAACATTAATTGTTAACTATATATGTCACAATATAAATTTTCACTGTTTTATCCTTAAGGAAAGATATTTTCAGTTTTCTAAATTTTCACCAGTTTATTAAGTTTTGTGCAATCTTCTTATTAGAACGTTGAAGAATATTAATAATCTAAAATTAAAATAAAAACAAATGCTTTATTAAATTGCTGTAGCATGTAAAATTATAAAGTAATTGACTTTTAATAGAAATATCAGAGGTGATGTTAGAAAATTCTTTTATTCTCCTCTTAGCCAACCACGAATTTAGTAGAGTTTACTAATCAAAAGATCGGTAATGTTGGATTTAAATGACATCGGGTGTGTGTGTGCGTGTGTGTGTCTTGTGTGTGTGTTAGGCAAAGAAAAAGAGAATGAGAATATGAGAGAGAGAATACAAAACTCTAACAAGAGGGCAGGTTTTACTTCTGAGTCAATACAGTGTATTAGCAGATTCTTCACTGTGAAAGAAGTTCAGTTGATAACCCTTAGGTATTTCATAAAAATATTATAGAAGAATTTCACCTTTAATAAGCAAAATAATTGCTAGGATTTCAAGCCAAATATATCTAGA
The DNA here is from genome assembly GCA_003508835.1 of Eonycteris spelaea. Classification (NCBI taxonomy): domain Eukaryota; kingdom Metazoa; phylum Chordata; class Mammalia; order Chiroptera; family Pteropodidae; genus Eonycteris; species Eonycteris spelaea. Next base: position 26,196 of record PUFA01000506.1, on the reverse strand, counting down.
TTCTGAAGTACCAAAAGACTCTAAAAGCAGATGTCATGAACATGTATGGATCTTGGAACATAATTTAAAAGTTACTTTTCCTGATAAATACCATATGACTTTAACAGAAAATTCAAGATATTATTGATCAAGTGACCTATTGACAGGATACAAGAAACTTTAAAATTAACTTAAGGTGATGAACTAAACATAGAAAAGAGTATAATCACATTAAATCAGTCATTGTATAGAATAATTTAAGGGATATTGCATAGCTTTCTAGGAAAATTTTTTTAATTGCCTGTTTCATAAATATGTGCCTCTGATATAATCTTTGCTTATACTTCAGACTGAACTTTAATCATACCTAAAGTCAGACAGGGTTCATCCTTCTCTGATCTTTTATATAATAAAATCATATGTGGAACTTAATAATCATGCAGGTAATGAAATATGGTGTTTATAAATCTCAGTGCTTTCAGCTAACAAAGCTGAGACACTTCTCCTTACTGTCTATCAGAACTAATGATATTTCAAACTTGTTTCAGTCATCGGTGATGATATTTTTTCCATAAAAGGAAACTCCTCGTGATTCATCAGTTATCAGTTAACAACAACAGAGCTACATTGTTACAGTTAGCCCTTGTGAACATATAGCCTGTGTGTTTGAATGCCAAAAGTGCAGCATTGAATGTATTACCTGTCACAGTTCCTTAGACTGGATAAATTATATCCCTCAGTTGGGTAGTACAAAGGTATTCTGTTGCATATGTTGTGTGCCAAAGTAGCTACTGTGTGACAGGAACATTATCGATGATGTGTCTATGTGATGCCCATTTTCTTCTTCCTCTAACAAAATCACATCTCTACAAAGTTTGTGGTAATTCCAATATAAAGGCTTTCCCAGAGCTAGAAATTCCAAAGTACATAAAAAACATCATTCCAAATTAGAGTAGGATTCCATGGCAATCATTGAATGAGTCAGGTTTTATAAATGTACCCACCCTAATACTTATAACAAGCCCATGCTGAAAATTTGAAGTGGAATAAAAAAAAATCTTAAAGTCTCAAAATAAGTTTTTTTAAAATTTATTAGGCAACAAATATATTGAGAATTGTCTCCTTTTCTTGCATTTTAAAATTATACTATTTTAAAATTACAATTGTTTCTGTCATAAACTGCTTCCTGAAGAAATAAGAAAAAGCAATAACCAAATAATTCTTATATTATCATTAAGTCATATATTAGGTCACATAAATATGGAATATGAAGGCACTGAAGCATACACAGAAGTCCTTATCAAGCCTTATCTTCTCTGTAGATTACATAAATAAATGTAATAATAATAACCTTTATATGTTCTGTAGAAAGCCAAATAGCAAACATTTATTCATAGGAAGAAGGAGTAACAAGTAAGGACATCTCTAAATACACACAAATGAATTAAAAAAAAATTATATGGTAATAATTTCACTTCCCAAAATCCAGTCTCTGAACCATTTAAGGACTAGATTAAAGTCATAACTGTGCGCTTGCTAATTGAAGTAGCCCAATGTTCTATAATGTCTCCAGAGAGAGGTTTGATCTTAATAAAAAAGTATGAGAATGAATAGCATATTAATAACCTTTGGGTAGATTAAAATACTTGTTTCTTTGTAATAACTAAACCAGACTTATTAAATTAGCACAATAAACCTGGTAGACTTATGTTAGTGGTGGCTTTCTTACCCTTGGTAGTAGCTAAACTGACCAGTGCTCCTACTCAATGTAACAATTATTTCTACTTATATAATTTTTAAAATTACACATAAATCTTCTGCATTGTGTCACTGATCCAAAGATGGCCATAGAGAACATAGGGGATTCAATTATTGCTATTCTAATACTTTAATACATAGCTTCTTCTGTTTTATTTATCCAAAATGAGATGCTACAATGCATATTTTCTGAAGCTGGAGCTTAATTTGGACCATTGAAAAATCTCGATGTGTATGGATTCCTCTAATCAAAAACACCTTTTAATGTATATCTAGAATGAACAAATTAAGTCAAATACAGTTAGTATATATTTATTATCTATTTTATATCAATTTTAAATTGTGTCACCTCACCATGGTAAGCAAAGTATTATGACACAAAGTATGAACTTGTTGGGTGCCTTATTAAAAGGAATGGAGTAGTAACAAAACTACTATCCAAGGAACTACTACGTACCTTAAAATGTGTTGTTAAAATGTTTACCATTTGTACCATGTATATCCACTCACAAATTCAAAAGTAAGTTTGAATCTTGTGAAATAAAAACCATTGGTTTTGGCTTTAATTCTGAATTACGAGACATTTTTTTCTGATTCCTTCTATTCAGCACGTGAGGAAAATATTGAGTCATTCCCTGTTACACTCTTAATTGTGTTTATTAGACACACCAGTCATGTTGAATTAGGGCTCTACTCTTCTGACTCATTTAATATTTTTTCTTTTCTCACTTTTTAGTTCATAAGCTTTTTGTACCATTCAAATTTTTGCAATGCACATTTGTACTTTTATAATTAAATAAACACATAAAATGATTTTCTTTTAAAGTAAAGAACATGAAATGAAATATCACCTTTGGAGACAGGTCATCTAGTTGAGTCCAATTGATTCATTTAATGTTAATTACCCCTTCAAAGCCCTCCTTATAGAATCACATTGGGGGTTAGATTTTCAACATATGAATTTTGAGATAGACAAAATTCATTTCAAACAAATGGTTATATATCAGCCAGAGAACTGATCATGGTCATTAAAAAATAAACTCTATGTGGATAAATTAAGGTATAACAAGTAAGTGGAATCAAAGTTATTGTCCACTGTGCTACATAGAAAGGTTATTGTTTTATTTCACATTAGAAGTGAACCAGCCAGAGAGTGACATCAACATAATGATGGAGTAGAAGTTTTTAGCCCTCATCTCCCCACAGAAGCACTGATTTGACAATTACCCACAGATAAGAATAACTTTGTGGGAACTGACAAATCCAACAGAGATCCAGCAATCTACTGGAACAAAAATAAAAAAAAATTGAAGAGATAATAAGAAAAGAGGTTAAATTTACCCATATTACCCTCTTCCATAGTGGTACAGCTTAGTGCTAAGAGAGACACCTTTGGCCATGATTTTTCCTATGGAGAAAAGTGAGCATAGTGGGTGCCTAACTTATTCAGCTACTCAGAGGCTCACTTCTTTCCCAATCAACCCAGAAAATTGGGGAGATTGGCATGGCTAAATAGTCTTCAGACAGCTAGGAGAAGGGAAAACTGGTAGAGGCTCAAGCAACTGGAGCACAGAATTCAACAAAGGGATATGGTTTCTACTAAGCACTTTGTGGATTCTTCCAAAAACTTGATAATAAACCTTGTAGAAAATATCACCTGCAGACCATCCTGCTAGCCATTGCAAGGCCCTAACATTCCACATGCCCTTTCCATTTGTAGCCAGAACCTATATATACCCCAGAGAAGGATACAGAAGCCTCTGTAGATAATGCACAAGCACACACAGATAGCTGACCAACTCTGCTGGACTGGGTAAAGTGTATGATCTTGAATACTACAGGTGCTGTTTTAGGAAAAATAAATAGGAGGCTCTCGCATAGGACTGATTTGTGAGATGAATGAAGGTTTACATACTAAAAACTTTTCCTCAACAGGAAAAAGAGGAGTGTAATATGTGTATCTATAGAGAAGGCCTGAGAGATCCCCAGAATACCCAGCTGGATTGATGGTGAAGGCCTTTTTCTCCTAAAGCCAATCAGATAAACTACGGAAGAGGTGATTGTTTCTTCAAATGCAAAATAGCAAACACAAAATTACAAAACATGAAAAATCAAGGAAACATGACATTCATAATAAAAATAATTTATTTATTATTATTATTTTATTATTCCTTATAAAAGTCTAATAACTAACACCAGAGAAATAGATATTTATGAATTTATTTACAAAAAAAATCTAAGTAATTGTTTAAGGAAGTTTAGTAAGCTCCAAGAGACAATTAAACAACACCAGGGAAGCAATACATGGAAACAAGATGTCCAGAAAGATATAGAAGATTGAAAAAACAACAACAAAAACCAGAAATTCTGAAGCTAAAAAATATAATAAATGAAATTAAAAAGTGAAATAGAGAATTTCAAGAGGAGACTCAATCAATCAGAAGAAATAACCTGCGAACAAAAAGAGGAGTCTTTAGAATTATCCAGTCAGGAGATAAAAGAAGAACAAAACAAAAAGAGAAACCATAGGATTAATGTGACCCATCAAATGAATGATTACATTAGAGAGTTCTAGAAAGAGAGGGGAAAGAGAAGGGCAGAAAACTTATTGTTGGAGCCATTGCAAGGCATAAGGTGTCACGTAGTTTGGGAGCCATAAAACAGTTGCTGAGAACTGCTTGGAGCCCTAAAGCAGCTGCTGAGGCTATGTTATCATTGATTAAAAAAGCAAATAGTTGAAAGTTAAACATTACTGACCCTAATGAGGAGATTCACCCATTAAGAAACTTTTTTTAAGGTAATGGAATGTTTTTACAGCCTTGAAAGCAAGGATGTTTGTACCCTGAGGGAAGGATGTATAGGAACTTATGTAAATGCCAGCATTCCTATGGTAATGTACTCTGTGCCTTGCTATTGTGTTCGAAAAGAATCTAAGGGTATGCTAAATAAACTCGAGGCTGCAGCAGTGACTGTATGCCCTCCCGAAGCGCTTTCCTGTCTTCTTCTTTTTTCCTTAGGCTTCACCCCCTCTTTTAGGTGCTGTTCGACTTTAGCCGGCTGGCTCCGGCAACTTATTTAAAAAACAATGGTTAAAATCTTTCCAAATCTTGGGAGAAATATAGACATCCAGGTTCATGAAATCCAAAAGTTCCCAAACAGGATAATCTAAAGATGATTACAGGAAGACATATTATAATCAATTATCAAAAGTCAAAGATAAAGACAAAGAGAATTTTGAAAACAGCAAGAGAAATGTGACTCTTCACAAAAGAATACCCAAAAGACCATCAACATATACTCAGCAGAAACTGTGCTTTCCAAAATAGAGTGGGATGATATATTCTGAATACTAAAAAAATATAAAAATAAATAATAAATAACCAAGCTTACTATATGCAGGAAAGCTGTCCTTAATAAATTAAGGAGAGAAAGACTTTCCAAACAAAAGTTGTCTTTATCACCACCAGATCTGCTTATAAGAAATGGAAAAGAAGTTCTGCAGGTTGAAATGAAAGAATGCCAATTAATGACATGAAAACATATAAAATACATAGTCAAATTTATAGAATGCTCTAAAATTAATGGTAGTACATAAATTAATTTGGACTCAAGTATACAAGTTAAATCACAAAAATATTAAAAATAACCATAGCTGTAATAATTTAATGGACATACAATATAAAAATGTATTTAATGACATCAAAACATAAAATATGGGCAACAGAGGATAAAGAGGAAACCTTTTGTATGTGATCAAAGTTAAGATGTTATTACCTTAAAGTAGACTGTTATTATTATAAGACATTTTATTTAATGATAACCACAAAGCAAAAATATACATATAATATCTAGTAGATATACTAAAGATAAAGAGAAAGGAATAAAAAACTCAACTATAAAAAATATATATCCAATAACAAAGACAGCAAAAGATTAAGAAAGGAAGGAACCGAAGAATTACAAAACACTCAGAAACAATCAACAAAATGACAATAGTTAATCATTACCTATCCATAATTACTTTAAATGTAATGTAGTAAGTTCTCAATCAGACACATAGAGTGGACTGGGAGAAATAGAAAAGCTACCTCTCCTCACCAGAGTTTCATGTAAAAGGAGCTGAGGAGAGACGGAGCGGTGAGTTCCCTGCCTGGGAAAGCTGTGAGCTCCCTGCGGCCAACGGCAGGGCCTAGTCATCAAGACAAAAGGCAGAGAAGTGAAGATGGAAGAAAAACAGCAGTTGATTTTTACTGGCATGGTTGCAAACTGAGGCTAAGCCACAGCCCCCAACTCCCAACTCAGAGGGCCCTCACTTCCTCACTCTCTGAGACTGATCACCGCAGATCCCAGGGAAATCTGAGAAAACTACCCAAATTGTTATTAAAACGGACAGGGACTGAAACTGAGGGTAGCAAGCATGATTAAATATCTACAGAAAAATAAAGGAATTATATAAAGGCATTATTAAGGCTTTATATAAGCAAGGATCCAAAAGGATTAGTCACCACCTACTTGAAAGCAACAAAAGTGCCTTTGCAAACAGACTAAAGAGAGACCATATATAATAAATCTTCTTTCTGGAAAAAAAAGCAGAATACATTTTCATTAATGCCTAGGCAGAGAAATAACCGTTAACACCATGAACAACCAACATGACAAGGCATCACAGAAAAAATAAAAATCTCCAAAAATTAAGTGTACAGACTAGAAAATGTAATTTAAATGACAGAGAACTTAGGATGGTACTTCGGGAAAAAACACAGTGAATCTGAAATGAGTCATATCAACAATTCCGGGAACTGAAAAACAAAACAAAACAAAACAAAAAACACCTAGATAAGCAAAGGAAAGAACTGAAAACCTCAAGGAGAACCAAATAAACTTCTGGAGGTGAAGAACATGCTGAAAGAGTTGAAAAATGAAATAGCAAACATGGGAAATAGAGTTGACCAAATGGAGGAAAGGATCAGTGATATTGAAGACAGAAATCTAGACATAAATCAGAAGGAAGAGGAGAGAAACAAAAAATGAAAAATATATGAAAGAGAAATTCAAGAACTAGCTTATATCATCAGGAGAGGAACATAAGAAAATGGGTATTATCGAAGGTGAGGAAAATGAGCAGGGAGTAGAAAGTATTTCAGACAAATAGTGGATGAGAATTTCCCAATTTTAAGGAATGAGCTGGAAGCTGGAATTCAAGAAGTCAACATAATACCCAATTATCTCAACCCAAAAAGGCCTTCACCAAGACACATTGTATTAAAATTTCAAAAATCTATGGCAAAGTCAAAATTCTCAGTGCAGCCAGGTAGAAAAAAATGGTAACTTATAAAGGAAAACCCATTAGATTTCCTTGAACTGCTCAGCACAAACCTTACAAGCCAGAAAGGAATAGAATGAAATATTCAAAATATTAAATGAAAAGAACTACCACCTAGAATAATGTATTCAGTAAAGCTGTCCTTTAGAAATGAAGGAGAAATAAAGACCTTTCCAGACATACAAAATTTGAGGGAATTGTCCACTACGAGGCCTGCAATATAGGAAATACTGAAAGTGGTCAGCTCACTTTAAAAAATTACAAAAATATATAATATAATACATAATAAGGAGTAAAGTGACTATCAGGCAAATAGAACCAGAGGAATGCAACTCTTACAAGAGAGGGCATTATAAGCTTAAATAATAAGATAATTGTTATAATAATATAGTAATGAGTGTTCACCATACATAAGGACAAACTGAGAAAATAATGACTGAAAATGATAGGATTCAAAATCCAAATTCGCAAAGGGGAATGGAGATAAGGCACACACAGAAGAAAATGGGCGACTGTGTGTGTGTGTGTGTGTGTGTGTGTGTGTATATATATATATATAATATATATATATTAATATATATATATCCTTTTCATTTTGTAATGGTAACCACACACCAAAGATTCAGAACTGAGCATATAACAAAAAAGAAGAAAAGAAGAAAAGAAGAAGAGAAGAAGAAGAAAAAGAAGAAGAAGAAGAAGAAGAAGAGAAGAAGAGGCAAAATACACAAAAGCCAACCAAAATAAAGAAACAAAAACACAAGAAAAGGAAGCAATGGAAGCACTGAGCTACCAGAAAGTAAAAGATAAATAGCTAGAATAAGACTCATATTTCAGTAAACCCTAAATGTAAATGAACTAAACTCACCAATAAAAAGGCACAGAGTTGCAGAATGGATCAAAAAACAAAATCAACCATATGCTGACTCCAGGAGACATATCAGCTCCAAAGACAATATAGACTCAAAGTGAAAGTGTGGGAAATTATATTTCAAGCAAATGGCATTCAGGGAAAAGCGGGAGTAGCAATACTAATATTAGATTAAATAAATTTCAAAAAATAAAAAAAGTAAAGAAAGATACTGAGGAACACTTCATAATGATAAAGGGACACGAACCAAGAAGAAAATAACACTTATTAATATCTATGTTCCAATCAAGAAGCCCCAAAATGAAGCCTAAAAGTCAGCATAAGAAAAACAATCATCATAATTGGAACAGGAATGAATGAAATTGAAAACAAAACAAACAAAATAATCGAAAAAATAATTGCAACAAAGAGCTGATTCTTTGAGAAGATTAATAAAATTAACAAATCCCTGGTAGATTCACCAAAGAAAAAAGAGGACACAAATAAACTAAATCAGGAAAGAGGGGAAATTATGACTGATATCACAGAAATACAAAGAATCATAGAAAAATACTATGAAAAAGTATGTAACATCAAATTTAATAACCTGAAGAAATGGATCAGTACTTAGAAAATGCAACTTTTCTAGACTTAATCAAGAAGATCTGGGAAATCTGAATAGACAATCAGCAGTATGGAAATTGAAACAATCATCAAAAACTTTCCAAAAGGAGACGCCCAGGACCAGATGGCTTCACCAGTGACTTCTACCAAACATTCGATGAAGATTTAATACTTATGGAAAGAAGGCACTTTTCTTTTGGTTTCCAGTAGATGGCATCTAAGCTCTTGGATCCCTGCTTTATATAGAGCCTAAATGTTTTATTTTATTTTATTTTTGTATTTTCTTGTAGAGATTTAATACACTTGCTACTCTCAGTTTCAGTCCCTATCAGTGTTAGCAGCAGTTTTTGGTAGCGTTTACTCAGATTCCCCTGGGCTCTCGCAGTGATCAGTCTTGGATGTATGAGGGGAGGATCCTCTGAGATGGGAGTTGGGGGCTGCGGCTCAGCCTTGATTTTGCAACCGGGCAGGTAAAAATCAATTGTATCAACTGTTTTTCTCTACAGTTTTGTCCCGTTTTTCTCTGCTTCCTGCCCTGATGATGATGCCCTGCTGCCAGCTGCATAGGAGCCCTGGCACCTCCAGGCAGGGCAATTCAGGGAAGTCGCCATGCTTCCTCCCACTTCCTCCTGCAGGAAGCTCAGAGTCTGCGAGAGGTATCTTCAGTCTCGGCAGCTTATGCTCAGATTCCCCTGGAGCTCCAACAGTGTTTGTCTTGGGGTATGGGAGAAAAGAAGATTTAATACCATTTTCCTCAAATGCTTCCAAAAAAAATTGAAGAGGAGGCAATATTCCCAACTCATTTTATGAGATCAATATTACTCTAATACCAAAGCTGGTAAAAATAACACAACAAAACAACAAAAAACCTACAATAACAAACAATATCTTTCAAGAACACAAATGGAAAAAATCCCTAAATAAGAAACTAGCCAACCAAATACAGAAACATATTAAAAAGATTATACCCATGATGAAGTGGGCTTCATTCCAGAGGTACAATGGATGTTTCAACATACGCAAATTGATTAATGTGATACACCACATAAACAAATTAAAAATAAGAATCATATGATCATATCAATCATAGATGCAGAAAAAGCCTTTTGACAGATACAGCATTATTTAATGATCAAAACACTTAACAAATCCCTGTAGAAAAAAAAGTACCTTAACATAATAAGACCAATCTATGACAAAGCCTTCAGCCAACACTATACTTAATGGTGAAAACTAACAGCATTCCCTTCAGAACAAGCCAAGGCTGTCCACTATCACCACTGTTATTCAATATAACAATTGAATCCTAGCGAATGCAATCAGACAACAGAAAGATATAAAAGACATCCAAATAGGAAACAGAGAAGTCAAAACTGTCACTATTTGCAGATGGCATGATTTCTGTATATAGAAAACCCTAAACGACTCTACACAAGAACACTACTAGAAAACAATAAGCAAATACAGTAAATTTCTGGATACAAAATCAACATTCAAAAATCCATAGCATTCCTATACTCTAATAATGAAGTGTCAGAAAAAGGAAGTGGAAAAAAATAATTCCTTTTGCAATTACAAAAAATAAAATAAAATAAATATACCTAGGAATAAATTTTAATGAAACATGTGACGGACCTATATAATGAAACACTACAAGACTTTATTAATAGAAATCGAAGAAGATACAAAGAAATGAAAAGATACTTCGTGTTCTTGGATTGGAAGAATCAACATAGTTAAAATGACCTACTCTTAAAGCATTATACAGATTTAATGCAATCCCCATCAAAATCCCATGAATTTTTTAAAGAAAAGAACAAAAAATCATCAGTTTTGTATGGGAAGATAAAAGAGACCATGAAACCAAAGCCCTCAGAAAAAATAACGAGGCTGGAGGCATCATGCACCGAACTTCAAATTAATAACACAAGCTACAGTAATCAAAATGCATGGTATTGGCAAGGCAAAGCAGACACATGACCCTGTGGAACAGGATCAAGTGCCAGAAGTAAACCATATTTATATGAGCAAATTATTTTCAACAACAAGAAAAAAGCCAAAAATACAGTGGAAGAAGAAAGCCTCTTCAGTAAATGGTGCTGAGAAACTGGAAAGCCCCGCAACAACAGAATGATACTAGACTGTTCTCTAATCACCACACAGCAAAATTAACTCAAAATGCATTAAGGACCTTGAAATAAGGCCTGAACAATAAAATGCAATAGAAGAAAACATAGGAACTAAAACTCAAGACCTTGGAATTAAGAGGATTTTATGAATTTGACCTCAAAAGCAAGGGAAGTAAAAGCAAAAATAAATGAATGGGACTACATCAAAACCAAAAGTTTCTGGTCAGCAAAAAAATATTGTCAACAAGATAAAGAGACAACCCCTGAATTGGAATATATTTGCAAGGAACACCTCTGATAAGGGCCTACTATCCAAAATATAAAAGAACTCATAGAACTCAATAACAACAATAACAAAAACAAATGATCGAATAAAAAAATGGGCAGAGGACCTGAACAACACTTCCCCAGAGGACATACAAATGGCCAACAATATAGTATGAAAAGATGCTCAACATCACTAGCTATTAGGGAAACGCAAATCAAAGACCACAATGAGATACCATCTCACACCTGCTAGAATAGCTATAATCAACAGGACAAGTAATAACAAATGTTGGAGAGGATGAGAGAGAAATAAGAACCCTCACGCACTGCTGGGGGGACTGCTAGTTGGTACAGCGCTATGGAAAACAGTTGGAGGTTCCTCAAAAATTAAAGAATTGATCTACCATCTGATCCATCAATCCTTCGACTAAGGTATTTACCCAAAGACTTGAAAATCATATCCAAAAAAATATTTGCACACCAATGTTCACAGCAGCATTATTCACGTGGCCAGGACATGGAAGCAACCGAAGTGTCCTACGATAGATGATTGCTAAGAAGCTGTGGTACATATATACAAATGGAATATTACTCAGCCATAAGAGGAATGATGAATCTCTCATTTGCAACAACATCGATGGACCTCGAGATAATCATGCTAAGCAAATAAGCCAGATAGAAAAAGTTGAAAATCACATTTTTATGTGGGTTGTAAACCTAAAGCAACAAATGAACAGGACAAACAAACAGAGACTCGTGGACATGGGACTATGACTAGAGGATACCAGAAGGTAGGAGTTGGGGAATGAGGGTTTAGTAGATTGGTTAAAGGTGGTCAAATAAGGGGCAAGGGAAGGTTAAAGTGGGTAAGGGGGATCAAATATATGGTAGTTGAAGGAAACTGGACTTGGGGGGCAAACAAACACACACAATAGAAATACAGATGCGAATTTATAATGTACACCTGAAAAATTATATAATTGTATTAAACCAATGTTACACTCAATAAACTTAATTTAAAAAGCTATAGTAGTTAAAATAATATGGTATTTGCATAAAAACAGACAAATCAGTCAGTGGAACAGAATACAGAACCCAGAAATAAACCCAAAGATTTACAATAAAAGAGCCAAGAATATACAATGGGGAGAAGGACAGTCTCTTTAATAAACGTTGTTGGTAAAACTGTTAGCCACATGAAAAAGAATGGAACTTGACCATAACTTTACCATACACAAAAATTAAACTAAAAATGAAATAAAGACTGGAATGTAAAACCTGAAATCATGTAAGTCCTAGAAGAAACCTGCTGGGGTAAGTTCTTGATTTGGTTTTGATAATATTTTTAAATCAAAACAAATGCAAAAGAATCAAAAAGCTAATAAATAAGAGGAAGTCTATCAAACCAAAAGCTTCTGCAGAAAGGAAATTATAACAAAATGAAAAGGCAATCTACTGAATGGGAGAAATGATTTGCAAGTCATCACACCACACACACACACACACACACACACACACAAGTGCACCACATACACTTAAGGAAATCAACAGCAAAACATAGCATGATCAAAAAATTTGCAGAATATCTGTATAAACAATTTTTCCAGAGAGGACATACTGATGTCCAACAGGTAGGCATGAAAAAATGTTCACCATTCACTAATCATCAGTGAAGTGCAAATCACAACCATACATAAGACACACTTCACAACTATTAGAATGGCTATTATCAAAAGTACCAAAATAACAAGTGTTGGTGAGAATGTGGAGAAAGGGAAACCCTTGGGCAGTGTTGTTGGGAACTAATTGGTGCAGCTAAGTATAGAAAATATTTGAAAATTTCTCGAACAATTAAAAAATAGAACTTCCATGGCACCAACAATTCCACTTGTGAGGATTTATCCAAAGGAAACAAAAAACAACTAACTAAAAATTACCACACAACACACACACAAACACAACAACACAACATAAAATGCATTACTAACGCTCACTGCAGTATTATTTACAATGGTCAAGAAATGGAAACAACCTAAATGTGTCTCTTCGATTGATAAATAGATAAGGAAACTCGTTGGTACGTGCACATAGCAATATTATTCGGCCATAAGCGGCCCATGAAATCTTGCCATTTGCAGCAACATTGAATGAAACTTGAGGGCGTTTGGTTAAGTGAAATAAGTCAGACAGAAAAAGACAAATATCTTATGGTCTCTCTTACCTGTGGAATATTAAAACAAAACCAAGCTCATAGATAAAGGGAACAGATTGGTCATTTACACTGATGGGGTTGGGGGTAGATAGATGGAAGAAATGGGTGCAAGAGGTCATAACATAAAATAAAAAGAAAAGAATAAAGAAAAAAAAACTGATAGTCATTTCTGTACTTCATGAGCAATTTTTTAAAAATTTTATTTATTTTGTTTTGGTGATATTGGTTAATTGAAATCCAGTAAGTTTCAGGTCATGAACACTGTTATTTGAGGCAGCTAGAGTATTCCCTCAATCCCTGCCCAACATATTTTATTGTACCTGTTTAATGATTTTAGCTCCCAGAAAACATGTAAACATCCAAACATATCAGATGGAACTAGAATCCAGGGAAAGAAATCAAGGACAACTGGCAATGTATATTGAGTCCTAGAAACTGTCATCCTCACATGTAAAATAATGTAGTCAAGAATGAAAACCGTAAACTCTAGTAGCAGTGCTTGATAGAGATAGTAGCTTCGGATTCCTGTGTGCCTGTTTGTTTTAATTCAATGTGCTCCAGAGACTAAAGAAGTGTAGAATAGAGAAGATCTCATCTCTCACTACATCACAGACTCATGTGTTAGTCCAGGTGCTCTGAGAATCTGAAATCAAAATCATATATGTGTGTAATAAATTTAAAAGGGAAATGTCTATGAAACAAAAAGGGGAGGGACCTGAGAGAGGTTGGGAATTCAGTCAAACTGTGGTAAAATTATTCAAAGCATGACCTGGAGAGAAAGAGCAAGGGAAGGAAGGCAGGAAAGAAACATAGGTAAAGTGTCTTAGACTGCAGTGAGTTCTAAGGAAAAATCAGAGAGATGAACAGGGAGTCCTAGAGCCAAATTTTCCTGTCAGAGGAATCTGCAATTACCTAGGAACAAGACAACCTTAACATCCCAGTTGAATCCAGTCTTTCTTTGCTGGCAGTGGCCCATGGAAAGCATGGCCGCAGTGCAAACACATCAGTGGATTTCAGCGCAGCAGCTGGAACCCTTAGTCAATTATACTTCTTGCATGAAGGCTGCCACATGTGGAATGGGTTTGGCAGGAGTTCTTAACCTCTTTTTGGAGACCGGAGGAGGAGGTATGAATACAAAGATGAGAAACATTACACAGATATTTCATCAATAAAAGATACAAATAAAAATAAATATCCCAATAAAAATCTTGATTATTTTCTATCATTTGTCTATTATAATTTCTACAAGATTATTCTCCTAAAGGACAATAATTTCTTTTTCCAAGTGCTATTCAGATAGGTGGCCTCATTTATGAGGATTAAGAGAATGTATTAAGGGTGAAAACCCTTAATACATTCTGTCAATAGAAATTAGATGTCCCAGGAGCCTTCTGGCTTATTCCAGTTTTAATTATTATATATAATAATGTTAATTATGTTACATATTATGTGCCATCATATATATTATAAATGCATATATATTTATATACAGAGAGGATACATATATCCTCTGTCTCAAACCCCTATTTTTTATCTCTTCCTTATAATTTTCTTTGCTCCTAAAGGGAAATGTTTTATATTTGGAAATAAAACACCTTATACTCTGTCTCCATCACTTAAATGACTCTAATGTTGAAAAGCCAAAACATTTATTAAGAGAGATCACTCATGTCCCCACTGCGTGTTTGTTCTCTGACACTCTTGAACTATAAAATACTACTAATGATCAAAAGAAAATATAAGGATGCAATTTGGAAAATACTTTCAACTAACATAAAGCTTGTGGTAAACTGATTTCTTAAAGTAATACCATAAGATGATTTGGATTATTGTATTGGAGTACAAAATTTCACAATCATAAATTTCTTTCTCTAAGATTGCCAGAGGCCAACCTCAGCATTATAAATTATTCCCACTTTCGTGGAATAAAATTTAGTTTCTGGTATGTGTCACTGAAGCAATAATTCATTAGATGATCAAATATAAGATAGAATATTTGCTAGAAAAAATGATTCAAGGAAAGTGGATAAAAAACAACAGTTTTATAACACATTCAAAAAGTGAATATTTAAAGATTATTTATTTTACATAAAATAATAGTTCCCTTCAAACTTAACCTCTTTGATAGTGTTTATGGAGTAACATAATATAGTTAGTAGCTTGCTCTTCTGACAGTCTCTTACACTTTCATGTGTTTGGGAGAGAGCCCAGTGGTAAGTCTAAGAAAACTCTTGTGAGACACACCTCTGCTATATATATATGTTTATTTATATTTGTAGATTTAGGAACAGGAGATAAAGTGGCAAAAGTTAAGCTAAATAAACAGAAATTTTACCTTAGTCTTTCTACCTTTATCTTTCTTTCTCAAGGAAAACTATGGTTCCATATTTTGTATCTAACAGTATCTCTATCTAGATTCTAGCCTGAAGGGTTATAGTTTAAGATTAGTTCTTTTCCAGAGAAGACGAAATTTATAAAAGTTTTCCTCAGGTTAGGTGGAGGGCCAGGGGAAGGAGGGAGCAATTGGGGATCGTTTTATGAACTATATAGATGTCTAACCAATGTAATGTATACTTGAAACTAATTAAATAAATAAATTTAAAAAAATGTTTTCCTCATCTTTAAATTTACTTCTAGTTCTGGTGGTATTATTTCAGGATACATTTCCAACCTATATTTTTATGGAAAATACCTTTTTAAATAATATCGACCTCCACACATACTTACAGGACATCAGACATTAAAGCGCATGGGCATGTCCAGGTCAACCTTGTCCATGCAGGCCAAGGCTCTGAGAGAGCAGAGCACATGACAAAATGTAGAAATAATTCTTTCAAATTTGTTTGGCAATAATGCTATTTAAATGTATCTGTTTTAGAACAAATATATCTGGCTATAACTGTATACCTTAAGATATCTATAAAAATAACATTTTTCTTGCAAACACTGGCAATTTAATTTTTTTATTTCACATAATTGTTTTAATGAAGGAATAAAGTGATACACACATAATAGATGTTTATTTGTTCTATCGTACTATTATATAAGGAGCAAATGAGAGAACAAAATATCTAAAATTCTTTTTAAAATGTCATCTGGATTCCATTTAATTATAAGTATACGATTTTCAAACTTAACCACCTATTGTGAATAAGATTATTTTCAATTAACTTTTTACAAAAGAAGATGTTTCACTCAAGAACAAATAAAGCATGTTCATGGCTAATTTATTTGATTATACATGTGTACTTTTCCAATATGAAATATATTTGTGTTGATTAACATAACAAATTACAAATATACAATTCCTATACAAGCAGTTCTCAATTTATATAAAGATTTTAAATATTACAAACATTTAGAAGATAGTCATCAAATAATTGCTTTATGATAAGCATTGAAGTATTAAGTAGGAAAAACATAAGGCGTTATGTAATCCTATTATAAAAACCTACAATAATTACACATCAGTAGCCTGATACATTTATATGTATGAAAGCTTTATTTTAGAATCAGAAGCTGAAGGAGCTTATTTTGCAGGTAATAGACCATGGAAGAATGAAGGTGTTAATTATATTTTAGGATATAAGGAATATATAGCTTTATATGCATTAGGAAATATCACCAATTCTTTTCTCCCCGGTATGGCACACATGGAAGAGATGGCAGAACATCAGCAGAATATTAGAACTGAGATATATTATGTATAAACTTGTCCAAGTAATTCACTTTTTTGATGATGTTAAAACTATAATTATAGCTTTCCAAAGGTTGTATAGACTTGTAGTACTATGATTATAAAATGAGAAATATAGAGCAAAATATGGTCCTCTAAAAACAAACAAATAAACAAAAATCCTCATAAGTTTGGGCTACAGACCAAGGTCTTTACCCTTAAGATCACATTCGTACAACACCTGGATTTAGGACAGTTAAACAGTCTCGGCAGTTGTGTTAAACAAAACATAGAACAGAAATTATTTAGACAATAAATCAGAGCCCCAAAGCATATTTGGTCAAACTTTTCTTAAAGTCATAACTATAATTATTCAAATATTGGTTAAAACACAAAAGTACTACTATTTGTTAAGTAGATAAGATATCCAGAGAATTGTTTGAATATTTCAATCCACACAATTTTTTTTAGCATAATATAGACAGAACAACCAAATTTTAAATGGTTGACATGATTTTAAAACACTATAGCTTTAAAAAGAACAAACTATCAAAAACAGACTCACAAATATAGTTGACAATTTGATGACAGACAGAGGGGAGAAGAGTCGGGAGGCTGGGGGTATGGGGTGAATGGTTTAAGTACAAATTAGTAGTTGATAATTGGGCATGGGGAGCGTGGCAGCAGAAATGCAGTTAGTGTTAATATGATGGTTAAGTGGAGGGCCAGGGAGGGAGGGAGCAATTGGGGGAATCGTTCTGTGAACATTATAGATGTCTAACCAATGTACTGTATACTTGAAACTAATTTAAATAAATAAATTTATTTTTTTAAACACTATAGCTTTTTTTTAAATAAAGAGATTCATGCTTTGACAGTAAATGTTTAATAGATATTATAGTAATTATATTAAATATATTTAAACTACATGAAATATCCAGTAATTGACATTCTTTAAACTATAAAAAGACATGAGCAAATTTTCATGGAATAGTTGCAATTTTTATGCAAATAACCATTTCACTTTCTACTACTTGTCCCAGTTGCACGTAGATAGAACTAATATTTCTATAGGATAAAACTTGAAAAAGCTTTGTTTGCCCCATAGGAATTGTGTGTGTGTGTTTGCATGTGAATGTGTATGTACACATGTGGGAGCTACTATTTTCCAAAGGGTTCCTAAACCGAAAATATTCTGAGATGGTATGACTGAAAACCAGCCTCTGAATTTGTTTGTAATAATACAGTTATTTCACTCACTTCAAATGATACTTGGTTTTGCACTACTATGTGAAAAAAAAAATACTGGCTTGAAATGCTGACTGGAAAAGAAATACAGGCTCATCTACATTTGAAATCTGGATATGTTAGCACCTGAAACTTGTATTACTGAAAATGTGAGTTTGGTGAAATGGCTCTTAGATTTTTTTTTTTTAATAAAACGTTATTTATTTTTTTCTACATTTTTAAAAAAATGCAACACAATATACTTGCAGAAACTTATATAATCTAGGTAATAATAGAAGTGAAATAATGTGATTGAGAATCCTGTTTTCTACCTTATAGTAAGATGGATAACCAAAACAAAAGCTTTCTAAGACTACAAAGCAAACATCATTAAATGTGCAGCTACAGTTGTACAAAAGTAAAAAATAAAATTCTATGGTCCAAAAATAAAGACAATCATGGAATCAGAGCAATAAAACATATTCACCTTTCTTGATGTTGTGTGAGGCTCTGAGTAACTAAGAGCATTGTTTTAATGGATATAGCAGCCATGAGACAAAGCCTTAAAACTGAGAAGAACAGGGAGCTGTAACTGAGGCTTTGCAAATAGCTAGCACCTTTGAAAACTCATATCTCTCAATGAAACTGACAACTAGGAATAATACGTTTACCAGCAAAGAAATCTTTCAGGAAAAACTTTCTACATCTTCCTGTAGTCTAGATAAATATGTGCATGTATTATAAATCGCAACGCTTTACATTTTCCTGCTGTTTCAACATCCCACAAACAGGTTGTGTGCACCACGACCAAGTGATCAGGTATACCAATGTGAAAAGGCAGTCCCTTGCCAAGGGTTCCCATCCTGTCTCTTTAAGCTCCCTGCCTGCTTAGTTGAGCCCACTCCCTTAGTAACGCTCTCTGTGCGGCATCTCAATGGCATGCAATGACTCTGTCTCTCTAGGACCTGTGAGTATAATAAACTTCCTTTTCCTGTGGTTCTCCTGTGTCCCCTCTTGTGGTCACACCTGACTGACCATCTCACAGAAGAATACAAACGGTATGGTAGGCAAAAATGTAATGAGTCTCTGATCTCCGCTCTCTGATATTATCCCCATCATATCTAGTTACAGAAGGAGAAGTCAGAGAGATTCAGGTTATTAAAGGGGTATGATGCATGGGGGTTTCTTTATTACTGAGATGTAAGGGACCATGTGGCAAGCACCTGATAGTGGTCTCTAGTTTCTGAAAGCAGTCCCTGCTAATAGCCAAAATAACGATGCAACCTCAGTCTAACATCCTAAGAAAATAAATTCTTCCAAAAACCTGATGGAATGTATAAGTAGACATTTCCTTAATTTAGCCTCCAGATAAGGATGTAGCTCAGCCAATACTGTGACTTTAGTCCAGTGAAACTCTGAAAAGAAAACCCAGTGAAAAATATGCTGAATTCTTGAATCACAGATACTATGAAATAACAAATGTGTTTTTTAAGCCACAAAGTTTGTGGTGATATGCTATACAGCATTATAAATCCAGTATGCTTACTTCCCCAAAGCATGAGAAGAGTGATTTATGCATTTTCCTAAGGGATTAGGTGGACACTTAAATAAATAACGTTGGGATAACTAGTTGGCTTCATACCTTCTGTACACTAGGAGAAATTCCACTAAAGAAAATATACAACTGTAACAAAAAGGAACTCATAAATGCTTTGGCTAAAAGTAGAAAAAAATTCTTTGAAAATCTAATATGAAAATGTTCTTATTAATTATGACTCAATATATAGGAAAATGATTCATAAATTCAGCTACATAAAAATAATGAACATTTCTTTGTGATGAAAAACACCAAAGTCAAAAGACAAACATTATTTGTACAACTGTAATGTGTCTGACAACTAGCTCTTTTGACTTTAATGTATGTTCCTGACATTAAATTTTTGATCGCCAAGACAGCTAGTTCAAAGACATCCATTTTCAATAACCACATTGCCAAACTATACAACTAGTAAAGAGCCAGGCCACCCACAAAGTTCCTCTTTTAGGAAAGCCCTGGATGACCTAAATAACTGTTAACTGACTGTTTTACTGAACACTTGCTTTTCCCTTCCCATGCTTTAATTCCTGTTATTATGTTCTAAATTAACAATAAACTGTAAACCTGCGAAACCCTAGGCACCATACCCTATACTCCAATAAAGACAGAACCCTAGATCTGTGCTCATTCTCTCTCTCTCTCTCTCTCTCTCTCTCTCTCACACACACACACACACACTTATTACCTACCTGTCTATCTTTCTAGATATCCTTTAATCTATGTATCAGACAAATAAACACAAATAACCCAAAAAAATAAGAGGCAGAAGTAAGCAGCTATTAAACACAATTGTCCTTTAAATATATAAGGCAGATGTGAAATTTCACATTATTTATAATAAAATATAAGCAATTTAAGTCTTCATTGAAATGTCATTCTCATCCATGAGATTAACAAAAACATACAAACATAACAATACCAATTGCTGATGAAGCTATATTAAAACAAGTTCTTTCATACTTTTCTTATGGAGCATAGGATATGAACTCCTAGTACACAGTTCCAAAATAACTGTCAAAATTGTAAATTTATCCTTGGATCCAGCAATCCCATTACTGAGGATATATTTTACATATGTGCCTATGAAATGTCTTAGGAATAAGATTATTTACTACAATAATATAATTGAAAATAGGTTTTTTTTAAAAAAAGCAATTGAACATCTCTAATGTACTGATTAAAAAATATAATATATCCATTCAATGCAGTTGTTCAAAAAATAAGAAAATTTGCCACATATTAATGGGAAAAAATACAAAATATGCTGTTCTATAGAAGATTTATGTGAGAAATGGAAAACAAACTATATATTCATTTTGCTTGACCATGCATACAAAAATTAATAAGGATATAAACAAAAAAAAACTATTAAGGATAAGGATGTTTGAAAGAGTTAGAGAATGCTTTAGGTATGAAAAAGAGAGTAGTGATGTAATAGATACGTTGATATCCTATGCTGTATCATCTTGACCGATCTCTGATTTCAGCTTAAACTCTACTGGATAGCTTCTATGCCTATTGATAGAGTCTCACCTAAAGCCTGTGTGTTTCCACTGTAGATTTTCTTTGGAAGACCTGTAAAATTCCTCGGCTCAAGGTCAGAGTAGAAAATGTCCCCAAGGACTGCTCTCAATCATCCATCTGACAATATTAAAGCATATTCTATATGGTTACTTATGATTCTCAGCAGGTTTGGGTCCTAATTGCCTACAGAAGTAACTAGTTCAATATACACCATTTACTATTTTATCCTTTCCTGAAGGATGTTATTACTACTCTCTTCTTCCTGCTTAATGGATTCAACTCCCACATGAACTATCTGTAGTGATTGGCTTGTTTTCCAGCTCTACATTAAACTAATTTCAACTAATGCATCAATGTATAAATTTTTATATTCTTTTGATTTTTGAACCATATGAATATAATTCTTATTTTTGAAAGTCTGAAACCCAAGTCTTGACCATAATGTGGAGCTAAAAAAGTTCTTAGAAATTCCTGAGGGGAAGTTAATTTATTTTGAAAATAATGACAAATTCTGGTTGAATATAATATGTATGTATTACTACAATTCCAATTCTAGACTTGCATGTATGTCTAGCAAAACATATTTAACAATGTTCATATCAGCATTTTCATAATTACAAATAGCTAAAAATCACTTTACATTAATAGAGAAAAGATCAATACATTCTAATATACTTATATAATTGAATTCTATTCAACATTGTATGTGAATGAAATATTTCTATACCTACAAATGTAGATGATTTTCATAAAACTAAAGCAGACTTTAAAAACATATTGCAAAAAATTGTTATTTCACATATAAATTCATTTTATTTTATTTTATTTTTGTATTTTTAACATTTTTTGGACTTTATTTTATTTTTATTTTTTAATTAAGTTTATTGAGGTAATATTGGTTAATACCATTATATAATTTTCAGGTGTACATTATAATTTGACACCTGTATATTCTATTGTGTGTTTACCACCCAGAGTCCAGTTTCCTTCAGCTACCATATATTTGATCCCCTTTACCCACTTCACCCTCTCTGTAAACCCTATATTTGACCCCCTTTACCCCATCTACCTCCCTCTCCATATAGTCCATGTCCATGAGTCTGTTTGCTGTCCTGCTCATTTGTTGCTTTTAGGTTTATATCCCACATATAAGTGATATTATGTGATTTTCAACTTTTTCAGTCTGGCTTATTTTGCTTAGCATGATTATCTCAAGGTCCATCGATGTTGTTGCAAATGGCAGTATTTCATCTCTACTTATGGCTGAGTAATATTCCATTGTATATATGTACCACAGTTTCTTTAGCCAATCATCTATCATCTATCGTAGGACACTTCAGTTGCTTCCATGTCCTGGCCACTGTGAATAATGCTGCTATGAACATCGGTATGCAAATATCTTTTTGGATATGGGTTTTCAAGTCTATGGGGTAAATACCTAGTCGAAGGATTGCTGGATCAGATGGTAGATCAATTCTTAATTTTTTGAGGAACCTCCATACTGTTTTCCATAGTGGCTGTATCAATTTGCAGTCCCACCAGCAGTGTAGGAGGGTTCCTTTTTCTCCTCATCCTCTCCAACATTTGTTATTACTTGTCCTGTTGATTATAGCTATTCTAGCAGGTGTGAGATGGTATCTCATTGTGGTCTTAATTTGCATTCTTTTAATAGCTGGTGATGTTGAGCATCTTTTCATATATTCATTGGCAATTTGTATGTCCTCTGGGAAGAAGTGTCTATTCAGGTCCTCTGCCTATTTTTTATTGGATCATTTGATTTTTTGTTGTTAATGAGTTGTATAAAAGGTATCTGAATAGGAAACAAAGAAGTCAAACTGTCACTATTTGTGGATGACATGATTCTCTATATAAAAAACCCTAGAGACTCCACAAGAACACTGCTAGAAACAATAAGCAAATCGAGTAAAGTCTCTGGATACAAAAATCAATGTTCAGAATTCATAGCTCTCGTATACTCAAATAATGAAGTGTAAGAAAAAAGAAGTGGAAAAAATAATTCCTTTTCAATTATAACAAAAAGAATAAAATATATAGAAATAAATTTAACAAAACAAGTGAAGAACCTATATAATGAAAACTATAAAACCCTATTAAAAGAAATTGAAAAAGATACAAAGAAATGGAAAGATATTCTGTGTTCTTCAATTGGAAGAATCAACATAGTTAAAATGATCATATTACCTAAAGCATTATACTGATTTAATGTAATCCTCATCAAAAACTCATTGGCATTTTTTAAAGAAATAGAACAAAAAAAATCATCAGATTTGTATGGAGTCACTAAAGACCCTGAATTGCCAAAGCCATTCCGAAAAAAAAGAACGAGACTGGAGGCATCACTATGCCTGACTTCAAATTATACTGCAAAGCAACAGTAATCAAAATGGCATGGTATTGGCAGAAAAACAGACACACGGACCAGTAGAACAGAATTGAGAGTCCAGAAGTAAACCCTTATTTATATAGACAAATAATTTTTGACAAAAATGCCAAAAACGTACAGTGGAAAAAGGAAAGCCTCTTCAATAAACGGTGCTGAGAAAACTGGAAAGCCATCTGCAAAAGAATGAAACTAGACTGTTGTCTATCATCACACACCAAAATTAACTTAAAATGGATTAAGAACCTAAATATGAGATCTGAAACAATAAAATGCTTAGAAGAAAACATAGGAACTAAACTCAAAGACCTTGGAATTAAAGAGGATTTTATGAATTTGACCTCAAAAGCAAGGTAAGTAAAAGCAAAAATAAATGAATAGGAATACATCAGACTAAAAAGCTTCTGCTCAGCAAAAATAATTGTCATCAAGGTAAAGAGAGAACCATTCAAATGGGAAAATATATTTGCAAACAATATCTCCGATAAGGGCCTAATATCCAAAATAATTTTTTAATCAAAACATTTATTGTGTGATAATCACTGAAATCGTTAAGATGAATTAGATGTTGCAACAGTTGCCCTCTTGTGTTTAGGTGATTGTTCCTTCCTGGAATCCATGCCTGAATCTGCAGTATGCAATTTTTAGGTGCCTCATTCGACCAGTTCCAGTGGTACTTTCACATTTTAGCCTTGGCACTCCAGTTATACTTTCTCTTCTACTTTGCAAGATAGCCACATTTGTCACAGGTAGACTTCTGAAGGTGGTAGGCCTTAGAGACACAGCAGCATCATAATGTGTGCGTCTTATTGTGACGCTTTCCAAATGATGACGTTCCCTTCGTCATCTTGCTTCTGCGGCTGAGACCTAAGAGCTACACGTAAAAATTTTAAAGAATGCAAAACATGTTACTTATTGTTAAGAAAAAATGAAATATGAAGAAAGACACGATAATGATAATGAGCAAATTATCGCTATTATCTCTGAGGAAGAAAGGAATTACAAACAGAATATTTGTACTATAAACTTCAATAACAATGTAAAGTTTAATTTCTTAAACTGTGTTTGCATGTGAGGATATTTTTATGCTCTTATTATTTATACTGTCTTTTATAGATTTAGACTGTCTCACAATACTTTTTTAAAAAGAAAGATAATAAAACAGCATGACACAAAGTGATTACTATACATTGTTAAAAAAATCTTTGAGATCAATTTATTCCCACCACATTTGTTGATATGTTTCCCTAAACTGTTTCTTCTAACTTATACCTTTTTTAAGGAGTGTTTTCTGGGAAGTATTTCTTTGCTGTAATAGTAGTTAGTGAGTATTTCATGCTCTCTCATCTTACCATCTATACTGATAGACATCACAGTGAGTAAAGAGTTTAAAGCAATCTTTCACACATTGTTATGTCTAGTTTTGAAACCAAGTATTAACTCCAGGTGTTTGTCTACCATAATGCTTTTCACAATGTGGGTGTGCAATAGCTATTTAGTCAATGGGTGAGTTACTGAAAACTTCTTATAGAGATATACTGAAGTCATTTCTAATTGTCAACTATTTACAGAAACAATTCTATAGATAATTAATGTATAATAAACCAAAAACTGAAAAATACCCTTAATATATTTTCTTTCATTTGTTACAAAAAAATTTTGAAATTTATGAGCATACTGTCTTGCTGACGATGAATATTAAGTGAAATTTATTTTTAATAATATAAAAACATATTTTTTTAACCCACAATTAATTTTTAACAGAAATTTAAATTGTCCAACAGAAATAAAACCATGTCAGATTGTTACACATCCAGAATGTCTTGGTACTCTACTAATTGGCATGCCAACTATTCTATATGAAGTTCTTCAGAGATGACATTAACTGAAATGGCTTCTACCCAGGGATGATAAATATCCTTTTGGTATAAAAAAAAAAAAAAAGGCTGAAAAATGTCTAGAGATGTCTTGGGTGTAACCAATATATTCTTTCATATAAATGATAAATTACTTTGCATCATTCATGGAAAATTTAAATCAAAATAAAGTGACATATTTCTGAATCTGCTACAGCTGTATTTTTTCTTGCAGCAATTTTTTCTACCTATACACATGACTCTGGAAAATGCCTTTAAGTGGGCAAAATACTTTAGAAAGCCACACTTTTTAAAACTCTCCTATTATTTTATTTTTCTCCCCTTTTCTACTATATCTCTTCACTATTTCCTTTCTTCCTGTGTTGGTTAAGGTGTGTGTGTGTGCGTGTGTGCGTGTGTGTGTGTTTATTTTAATGTGAATCTACTTCAACTGGCTAGTTTTCAAATGTAATCTTTGTCTACCACATGTAGAATTTATTTGAGGCACACAATTTTCACAGTATATGAAAGAAAAGGCATCTTAGGAACTAAAGCAGAAAGACTAATGCAGAATTTCTACCCAGACTTCAGAAAGAATTATGACATTGCAGTTTTATGCCATAAACTATATAATAAGAGAAATATTAAAACTCCTTTGTGGACTATTCTTGGTAGTATTAACACTATGACAGCTATTCCCTCTGTACATGCTTAACTGAGCAAAAACATTTTAGTCATTATTTGCTATTACCATAGCAGCATAGTTAACTCAT